>VSDK01008156.1:234891-270846 GCA_009767595.1 Symbiodinium kawagutii | reverse complement strand
CAGTTCCCTTTCCAGTTCCCTTTCCAGTTCCCTTTCCAGTTCCCTTTCCAGTTCCCTTTCCAGTTCCCTTTCCAGTTCCCTTTCCAGTTCCCTTTCCAGTTCCCTTTCCAGTTCCCTTTCCAGTTCCCTTTCCAGTTCCCTTTCCAGATGCCATGTGATTTTCCAATGAATTGAGGCCGCAATTCAAAATTGATTGAAACAGAATTTTTTTTTCAAAAGCCAAACGCATCTAAGGAAAGTGTATGAAAACACATCAGATCTGGAAAGGGAACTGGAAAGGGAACTGGAAAGGGAACTGGAAAGGGAACTGAAGGGGAATTGGGAAAGAGAAAGGGAACTGGAAAAACACAGGGAAAAAGCGTGAACGGGAGAAAGGGAATTGGAAAAACATCGGGAATAAGCGTGAACGGGAGAAAGGGAATTGGAAAAACATTGGGAATAAGCGGGAATTGGAAAAACACAGGGCATGAGCTTGAGCGGGAGAAAGGGAATTGGAAAAACACAGGGGATGAGTTTGAGCAGGAGAAAGGGAATTGTAAAAACACAGGGAATATGCTTGAACGGGAGAAAGGGAATTGGAAAAACGCAGGGATATGAAGCAGGGAACGACTTTGCGTAAGAGAATGGACATGGTTCTCCTTCCTGACCGTGGCATCCCAATACCGTAGGTGGACGAATTATTCAAACCCTTACGCAAATCAAGGCCCCCGCGCCCCCAAGTTCAATGTTAGATTTGATGTTGATGAGGTTGGCGCGAGTGGACGAAACGAATCAAACCCCCGAGACCGAAATCAAACCCGATCCGCTAACATTGAAATGATGGGGGGAGGGGGACGCGACATGACAAGTAGTCCGGGGTTTGATTAATTTGTCCATCTACTGTAGTATTTAATATTCTGCTCCAACCACCATCCTTGATATCCTCTTGGTATACACCCAATAAATGTTAAAGTCGCTTTGAACCATTGTTGACAATACCCTTGAATGGTCATCCAAGACTTGCGGTGTTACATGTGCGCTACTGTTCATTTTTTTGCCTTGGTTCTTCAACACAGCCAATCTGGCTAAAGGTCATTACAGTTGGCAGGTGGGAGGGGGGTCCTAAAGCCACTGTTTGCCATTAGTTCTTAGACCACCATTCTTGACCATCATCAATTAACATTCACCAACTATCATCAACCGCCACGATTGACCGTATCATCATCACTGCTTGTTGTTCTTAGCCATTGCCTTAACCATCATCTGCTCAATCCTGACAGAGTGGCACCCCCTGGGTAGATTCGTGGGTTGAGATTCGCCGACAAGCGAATTCTACCTGCCAGAATCACCTGGTAATTCACGATTGATAACCCTCAGAATCAATCATAATCAACGCACATTAATCATCATCAACCATGGTTTATCATCAACCGTCATTAATCATTCCTAGGGGATAACACCATGGTTCCTTAACCATGGTTCCTCAACCATGGTTAGACCCTACAGTCACAGTCTTTGCGGGGTCCCAACACGGAAACCCTGCGGCAGCCTTCACGGCTGGGCGCAACCGCGCACGCTGCCACTCTTGCGTGTGCCGCTCAAGCCCTCGGGTGAGCTGAGTAGCAACATCACCAAGATTTACTGTAGCTAACATATGGCTATCAACTCATGGTTACTCCTGGTTAAAGCTGGCTACTCATGGTTAACTAATGGTTTGGCTGAGTTGATATCACCTTACGGTTGATAACATCCAATCCCCTGGAATTGTTGCTTATATACCAACCATATTTGGTAAAAATTATGGGGTTATAACAAACAAGAGGGGATATACCAGCTATATGGCTGTGGGTCAGTTCACCCTGTAGCCCTAGTTCTCCGATCATTAACCATTGTTTTCCATTACTATTGTTGCTTAATATTGACCCATAGCCACTTATGGTGAATAACCTGGAAACTCATGGTTCACTAGTGGCTAGAAACTCATGGTTAACTAATGGTTGACAACTCATGGTTAAGATATGGCTGCTGGAGTTTCACCAAGAAGAATAGATCATTAATGGTTAACCGCGGTGGAGAATGGTGAACTAAGTCTTGGTTAATTAGCTGATTAATGGTTGAAAATAGGTGATAATAACCAACAAGAGACAAGTATACCAAACATCCCATACCCAACCCATAGGTAGTAGTTCACATCCCAACTGTTGGGTTATTCTGGTAGTCCATTGAAAATAGTACAACTGTGACTACTGAGTACTAAGTGACTCTGCAACACAAACAACAAACAGCAAATAGCACACAACGACAGCAACAACAACAACAACAACAACAACAACAACAACAACAACAACAACAACAACAACAACAACAACAACGGCAGCAACAGCAACAGCAACAGCAACACCAGCAACAACCGACAATAAAGAGCAACAAACAACAATATATAAATAACGAAAACACATATACAACAATAAACAACAACATCAGCAATATCGGCCACGACGACAACCAGAACTAGCAAGCGTCAAAAACAACAACAACAACAACAACAACAACAACAACAACAACAACAACAACCGCAGAAGCAACAACCGCAAAGACAAACAATACCTACACCAAGAAATCCAATAAGGCAATTGTGAGAAAGAAGAAGGAAGGCGCTGATTGACCATGCGCTCCTGAATATGTGAGCAATGTCCGACAAATCCAGGAATAGCCAAAAAAATGGTTGGATCGTAGCTAGGCCCAGTGCAGCGGTAGAAAAATCTTGGCTATATAGACATCAAGGGACAATGTGGCTGTGGGTTAAAACCCTGTACCCCTGGTTCCCCCACTATTAACCATTGTTTTCCCTATTGTTGTTGGTGGAAATTCCCCATTAGTTGGTTGATTAATACTGACCCATAGCTATGTTGAATTACAAGTATTCATCAACCACGCTGCGGTGCACTGCTCGTTTCTGACTGGTTTTTAAGGCAAAAATCTCTTCACTGATGGTGCTGTGAGCAGCAATTGCTTGCTATCATACTTTCGAAGAAATCGAACCTGTCTGGTTGGTGGTTTCAACCCCTATGAAAAAAAATTGGGCAACCAACCAATTGTTAATAACTACTAGGGAAAATGAAAAATAATCAAAAATGTTTGAAACGGCCAGCCAGCTGTCTATGGACTTGGGTCAGATTAATTTGGACCTCATGCCAGCAAGGCCAACAAACCCTTGGAGTATCTACGTCGGTTATTTAAGCGGTCGGCACAGGTTCAACACCCAACTATTGCAAACTAGTATCAACTATTGGATTACAACACCCAACTGGGTGGTTATCTTCAACAGTGTTGGTTAGTTGGGTTGATAACCAGTTGGGTGGTTACTATTCAAACTAGTTGGGTTGGTACTATCAACTAATCTTCAACACCCAACTGGTTATCAACTGTTTTCAACCAGTAGCAAGTAAGACTCATATCAAGTAATTTTCAACACCCAACTGCTATCAATCATTCTGAACTGGCTGTGGGTCAAAACCCCGTACCCCTGGTTCCCCCCCTGTTAACCATTGTTTTCCCTATTGTTGTTGGTGGAAATCCCCCATTATTTGGTTGATTAATATTGACCCCACCCATAGCCAACTGTTTTTTCGTAAACCCCCAGCCTTCACTGGATGGTACCGGGACGACTGGGATGGGTATGCCGCCGCATGCCGCCGCATGCCGCCGCGCCACCCACGATGATGCTGAGTGATTGCTGCGGCTTCAACGATGGCACCACCTGGACAACATGCAACAGCCAAGGTCTGGTACTCCCCAAGTCGGAAACATGGTGGTTAGTCATAGCTGATGATACTTAATAATTATGGATACCAGTTTCATACTTGCACAACATATAACATACCAGTTAATTAGTCATGGTTCATAGTGGTTCGTGATGGTCAATCAATCTTAATCAGAGCTCATGAGGGTTAGTCATACTTCATGATGGCTAGGCATTGTGAAAGTTCATGATGGCTAGTTCATTGTGAATCAAAATTCATGATGGTTGATCATAGAATCGTAGCCAATCAAAGTTAATCATAGTTCATTATTGTTTGTCATAGTTGATGATGGTTACAGTGATCATAATCAATCATGCTTCATGATGATAAGTCATAGCTAATGATTGATTTTTCTTGCTAACGGTGGATCATTACAGTCAATGCTGGTTACAGTAATTCGACCAGGGATGGAACCGCCATGCTGCAGACCTCATGGTTTGGAGAAAACACGAGGCGGTCCATCCTGATGAACCTGCAAGGGGGATGCTTACCATGGCTATAGCCCCATGATGCCCGTGCGCGCCTCGGCTAACCACCAGCGGACCGCCAAAGTAGCAGAACCCACCGACAGGTCATGGAGGTCCAGCGAGTTCTGGTCAGTGGCGGCAATGGCCATGCCAGCAATGAGAAGTAAGTGAGGGTGCTTGATGATGGGTAATGATCATTTCTGATGGCTGGTCATGGTTAATGATGGCTGCAGATGAGTCATCATGATTGTCAATGACCATCTCTGATGTGCAATGATAAATTAGTACTGGTTCTTAATGTTTGATGGCCTTTCAAGGGGCATGGTCAATGTTTATGATTGCTACTGATGCGACATGCCATTGGTGGCATGATCGTTGGAGATCCAGATCCAGTTCTTAATGAATCCCGCACATCTTTGCGGTGAATCACCAGCTGTTTGTCATAAAGCGGTCAAATGATGTCAATTGTCTGGTACAAATATAGTTCCACTCTGTGCGGTCAATTTCTTATTCAAAATAAAATTGACATAGATGTGTGAAACGCATCACTGCTAAGTAGTCGTCCAAGCATCTCAATAAATGCTGACAAGGATGTGAAGAAAGTGAGCGATGCCACGCTCATATCAAATATGATTTTATCGAACGCGGATCTTGAGTCAATAACTGGTTGGTGGTTTCAACCTGTAGAAAAAACAATAGTCAATCAAGAAACCATTTGGTAAGACTAGGGAGGAAAAATGTTTGAAATCACCAACCAAACAAGGTAATTAGAGGTACTTCATTCACTCATGGATCTACCATGCATAGTTTCGAAATGGCGGCTTAATGTTTCCAGCAGCACTGAGGTCGAATGATAGTGATTGAAAACAGATTGGTGATGGTGGATATTGTTCGAATAATGTTGCATGGCGAATTACGGTGATTTGTCAGAGGTAACTTGTTGCTTGAGATTAATCATGCTTATCAAATAGCTATAGAGCACGAATGATCGGATGGAAACGACTTGCAAGTAAAGCTTGTGAGGTTGGCAACCGCATTTCTTGTGAACACAAGTGGGTTAGTTCTCCCTGTCTAGGATACATTAGCAAGACAGTCTAAAGCTACATCGGTGGGGATACATCCATCTGTAGACGCAGCCGTGCAACATCATCGATATGAGCACGTTCGTGTATGCGCGTCTACTTACACAGCAAATAACAGGTGCGTATTTTACATCTATGTTCATATTCATATGAATGTGAGCCAATACCATGTACCCCTGGCGGCTGTTCACATCCCATAAAAATGGCCCGTTACTAATCCAGTTGTTGGATGTTGTCTTACTCATGGCTTTGGATGATTGATATTGACCCAGCTCACCACATATAGTCGGCATGTCCCCTTGGCTATACTACCCCAACATTAAGCATTAGTGAGTGACCATTGGACCATTGGATGATTGGTGGCCCCGGACCCAGCTCGCCATATGCAACTGTCATGCGACACCGTGAGCCCAGGGCCCCCGTTGCTCACCAGGGCTTGGGAAGTGCGGCGTGCGCCTGCTTCTTCAAGAGCTTTGGATAGATCCTCAGTTATGGTTGACCCTAGTAACGGCTACTGACAATGGATAGCGTCCTGGATTGGTTCATTCATCCTACTAATGGATACTACTGGTTAATGAATGCCTGCTAAAACGTTACTAAGGGTTGATAAATCCTACCAATGGCAGCTAATGATGTCATCCTCGAATGGAGATCTAAGGTCATTTATGATTCAATTATTGTTTATGGTGGTTATACGTATGCCTACCCTCAACTCTGGTTTGTATGCAACAAAAATGCGACAAAAACCTGTGTCAATCAAAGCTGGCTGAAAAATCCATGACTGGAGATTTACCTAGTCAGGATAAGAAGCTGCAGCATTTCACACAACCAGCCCAAGATTGTTGCATAGTTTTCAAGGTTTATTTGTCACATGCTGAAAGAGAAATCATGGCTAAAAAGACATTGTACACACAATCAACAAAATCAATATACAAAATGTATGGCAAACATCAAAAAAAATCAGGACATCAAACAAATCAATAAACCCCAATGAACAAAATCAATACACAAATCAATTCAAATCAATCTGAGACTTTTTGAAAAAAAACAACTCAAATCAATATAGAAAAACTCAATCAAGTCATAGGACATTGATTAGAATCAATATTCGATTCTCAGGGATTCTCCACCACTATTCACAACAATTGCCATAGTAATCCATGTCATAAGCGTGGTGAACCACCATGCCTATGGTGAACCACCATGGTGAACCCAGCCCTTCACATGCCTTCACCAGCCCATGAATCACGTTTCGAAACTCAGGTTTCGGAAGTGTGCAGGTGGTGAAGATCAGTGGGCGATCTGCACTACCAATACAGAGTGCTACCCCCCAGCGGGTTATCTTAGGTTTCAACTAGGGAGTTTCTGAACTAGTTATTTGAATAACAGATGGTGTGAACCATAACTAGGCAATTACTGTAGTTACCCTAGTTGTAAGGTGATAGTTCTCATCTATCTTTGGTTTCAACTAGGGTAACTACAGTAATTACCAGTTATGATGGGAGTATGCTTTGATGGCTTGTTAACCAACTTATAACTGGAGGTACCACTCTGTATGGATCCTCAAGCAACCAGTGATTGGCCATTATCCAATCCCTCATCGAAAATGATCAACCATCGTTGACCATTGTTTATGGCTGAGGTTGTACCATAAACAGTGGTACCACTCATAACTCGGGATTGTATAGTCAATGATTTGACCAATTAACCATCATTATAGAGTCATTGTTTATCACAAACATTCACCACGATTACACTCGGGCGAGCTGGAAGCTTCAGATCACAATGCTTTGATTGGTGAACCAGCTATCTGTCAACGATGGAATTTTGCTTCCAGGTTAACTTGTTTGCAAGATAGTAGCCATCAATTTAAAATATTTGTTCTATCCAATGTCCCCACTAAACCAACCCACGGTGAAGCACCCATCATCAGCCCAACTGACCACTGCATGCCAACAACCACACTGACAAGTGTCCCCATATCGAGTGCTTTTCTGAAGATCTTCGCACCAATCTCTGAAGAGCCTCGTCTAGCGATAGGATGGCAACCCAAAGATGAGCAAGAATCGTTGCAAAACCAGCAAATTGCATGAATGTGATCATCTACCCAAAGAGAAAGCAAATTCTGTGATGGAAAATAAGAACACTACTAGTAGGGAACACTACTAGTACGGTGTCTACCGCGGGTGACTCGTGAAAGAGGTCGCCACATATTTGGTTGTCACAATAGTGAACAGGTACACCGCTGTTGGCCAAAATGCCGTGATTCTAAAATCGGTATTAGCTACGGATACGCGGCTGCGCGGCTACTGTTTGAAGAGTCAAGTTGGGGATGGCGCTGGTAGGGTTAGCGGTATTCCCCATCAATATAAGCCATTCATGGTAGATCCCTTTGTTCAGAAACCACCCCCAGTTAACCTTAAATAGCTGGTGATATAGCTGGAAGATAGGTGGTTATTGGGAGCTGTATCCAACATTATATACAAGCCAAACTCAGGCATTTTGACATGTGCACCATCCATATCAACAATTTTGGCAACCATTGTCATCGATCTCTCGCTACTACCGGCACCCAATCACAATCAAACAGCATCATTACATAATCATTATTGACCCAACTTGTATGAACCACTATCAAGCATCAGCATGATGAATCATAGTCATCGAGCATGATTACAGACACCATGTCAAGATGAATCAGTACAGAGTGGTAGAACTAGGGTAACTACTAGTTAAGCTAGATACAACTACAATGCTGAATCTGAAACAATTTATAACAATTCGCGATTATCAACCATAATTAATCATGATCATCCATTTGTAAAACGGCTTCTTAAAAACCTACAGTGTTAAGTATGGTTGGTACTGGGAGGTACCATGACATATATATATATATATATCATAATGATTGTCAACCATACTTATTCACGATTCCAGGATTATCAACCAACTGACAAAGGTTACCCTACCCTTCCAGTTGCCTCTATAGTAGGTAACCAGATGGTTCCAACCATTGCTTTGTAGGGTTGGTTACCTACCATAAAGGTAACTGGAAGGGTAGGGTTCACTGGGAAGTACATGGAAGTACCAGGAATAATGACTCCAATCACCATCGAACAAGTACCAGCACTGTCCCCGCCTAGACCATCCAGGACCTCGGCGACCGACCGGTAACCAGTTGGGGGCCAAGGTCCAGCAGCCGTCCGTAGGGAATTCGATGGCCGGGGGCCATGGGGTGGTTTCTGAAAATGGGGGTCCCCTAGTTTGAGAAACTACCAAATAGAGGTACTGTACCCCAAAATCATCCAGTTGATTGACCTAGTGGAAAACCAAGCATGTTTCGGGGGTCCATTGCCAGTCGTGGTTGAAAAACATCAGCAAGTGGTTCATTACTTACCAAGTGGCTAACCGGCAGTGGTGAAAGCCTTCGGCTTTTTTTCGGGCTCTTTGTCTTGGACGCAGGGCACTGTTCTCCCATCCAAAAACCAAGCAAGAACCGCGGGGAACCATGTGAATTTGCCAAGTCGACGCTTGGGAATAGCCATGGCATCTGCCAGGTTTCAACTTTCAACGGTCAAAAAAATGCAAGTGCACTGGTCGAATCATGGGAGAACAAGGAACTTCGTGACCAACTCCAGTTGCTGTCAAAGCGTGCTGAACCCAGTGGTTTAGAGCTATCGTGTGGGTGTGTCACTGGTAGTGCTACCCTTGCAGCTTACAGCTCTTTATAGCATTGGTTCATAGCTGCCTGCTTATACCTGCTTACCCAGTGGGTTGAACTCATCAAGTACCGATGATTTAGAGCTACGTGCGGTCTCAGCATGCCCGGTCCCGATGTATCATCACCCTTGACCCTGCTACAGGTCAGTGATGGTTCCATTTCGATCAGTTGGTAGCCCCTCTATGCCAAAGCACGCAGCTACATGGTGGGGTCTGGAAATAGGGAATCCCGAAAATGGTTGGCTTATTACTAGAAATGATTAAGATGGGATGACAACAAGGGGTACCCCTATGACTTGAGAAACACCCATATCAATCAGTTTGCTGCCATAGTTGGCTACTACCCTCCTTCTATACTGGTTCAATCCATCCAAACAGCAACTTACCATGCTTACGACATTTGAGCGGTGGTCAAAATGCTGAACGAAATGTTATAATCCGGCTGGCTTGGTCAAAACCAAACTGTGTTACCAAATTTTGGCAGTGGGTCAAAACACCGTACCCCTGGTTCTCCCATCATTAACTATTGTTTTCCCTATAAAACGGTTGGTCGTTATCCACCAGTAGTTGGGTGGTTAACTGCTTGACCCATAGCCATCTGTGGTTCACTCATTGCCATTGCTGGGGCGAGTTGCTGCATTGAAGCTGATGTCGCTCTGAACCAAACCTCTCAGTGGCAACTCATCGAACAAACACAATGCCTCGGCCCAATGTGGTGCTGTGAAGAAGTTGGAGAACTTTACGGGGGCCACAATTTTGCAATCCACGAGGCTTCTACAATTTTAATTTGGGAAGTAGGTAGACTTCTGGAACCTTCCCCACCAACTAGTAGTAGTTGTTTAACCGTTGTTGTCGGACGTGTTTGTAGACAGGGCTTCTGCAATTGGGTGTTTCAAAGGTTGACTTGTGAACATGGGATGCCAATGCCAGTAGCACGTATAAGACGTGCCAGTGAAGGACAGTTTGTGATTCATGTCTGCAGGTGTAGCCTCTGATGCAAACGTGGAAATGCATTGATCTTGGACGATCACCATACAGGAACGGAATGGTTTTCCCACACTCAGATGGACATGGACGCGGCCCAGATTCTTCCATTTGAAGACTTTCTAGCTCGTCTTGAACGATGGTTGATTATGGTTGATGATGGTCACCATCATACCAGCAGCTGCTTGAGACATTCAATGTTTTCATTTGCTACTGCTAGCAAGGGTCTATCCCACATTGTCCGTGGATCAACCAGATAGGTAAGACCGCCACACATACTGTGGCTGTGGCATAGTAAGCCCAAGACAACACCAGGCACTAAACGGGTTCAATGAGTTCAAGGTTGTTTGTTATGTCTTGATACAGTTTTGGTGGTTACGAACAGTTGATTGCTGGTTCATACTGGTGATTCTTTGATGGTGAACTGATGGTCAACAGGTGAAGCATGACTCTGAATAGCTCACTGCGCGTCCAGATGTACAGCTTCCGCATGACTCAATGTGTTCAAGTCTTGAAGTCCAAATGAAGAAATCAGTAATCCTTCATTGTGTACTGGTTGCTTAGGCCATTCATAGGTAGCTGCCAAACCGCAGGTATGTTTGCAAGCTCCTGCCAAACCATCGGTTGCAACAGCAATTGTTCTGACCACAGCACTTCCAGATACGAAAATTGGATTCCTTGGATTTAATGAATTGGTATCCCACGTTGGTTTGCTTCAATCAGGATACCATCTATGTTGCTTTTGTGGTTATAGCCCCTATCAAAAGTATTAATCAACCAGCCATGCCACATACCAGCGGGAAAAAAATGTTTAAAACCACCAGCCAGTTTTGTGTTCGATTGATATTCAAATGCCGATCGATATCTCCATCTTTGCTCCAATGAACTGATCAATAATTGGTAGAACGAAATCTAAACACATTAAGTTCTTTGAGTCTCCACTGATCTTCATAATGCTCCACCCGACCAATATCTGTGCCTTAGTTATCAGGAGCACATATAACTTAGAACTATGTTTACAACCATCACTTATCACATGTTTGACCTTGTGTCTGTACACTTAACCAACGTGTTCTGAAATACGAAACCATCATTATCATCACATGCTTCAATGACTGTAGTTGCTCAACAAATCACTGGAAAGGTTATGATTCACCACCCAATGACTGTGCTGAACCATGGGACCCTGCAGTGACTTCTCCCCACGTGAGAGCAACCCGGCCTGCGGCCAAAAGGAGTTGCGGCTGCACACCAGCACCGCGGGGTTGAAGCAGGTCCTGAGCCGTCGTTTCAACGGTGCCGTTTCCACCGATCCAACCAGCCACTGGCGCTGAGTGGCATCTATAGGTGGATGCCTAGGACAGGACTCCAGCCTTCCGAAAAGCTGGTTTCCAAGCATAATTTTCCAACCATTCACCAATGATTTGTGGATGCCTCAGAGTTGGTTTGAAGTGTTTTTTATGATGGGAAAACAGCTTGATCTGCCAATTCTGGGAGATTCTGATGGTTAGTTGGCTATGTGCCAAAATAGTGGTACCCCCAAAACTACTGGTTTCCTAGTAAAATGATCATTTTTGGTGGGTTATTGGTTAACCTATTTTGGCATATACCCAGTTGTTAACCAGTTCATAGTATGGTGCGTGTGTGTGTGTGTACAAATGATAAACTCCCAAGAAAAGGCCCTCACAAACTGTCATCCTTGGGAATGGGGGAAGTACAATTGGACATGGTAGACCACCACTGGCTTGATCATAAATAGGTTGTCCCATCCAAACAGTATTTGTACCTAGTAGATTCAGTGATATGGGCCTACTGTATCAACGGCCATGATGAATCATTGTTTGACCGACTTATTTGCCAATCATCGACCATGGGCCAACTCGTGTTTAGCATGTCTGACCATACAACGCCTCATTGTTTGAGCATATGGTCGACCGTTTGACTTATCAACACGTATTGACACGGTATTATGCACTACAATTAAGCACTATGATTAAACGTTTATAATTGATCCTGAACCAATCATTACCAATCACGAATCAAAAACATCAACAATTGTCTCGCAGCAAGTGCCCCCAATCATCGCCAACTCCTGTTGACTCGCCTCCCATCATGAACGAATCACTGATCAGCCACCGATCATTATTCTTAACCCTTCTTTAACCAGTAGCAAACCCACCAAGAACCAAGTTTTTGAGCATTGCTTGTCTCACCCCAAAGGAACTGTTCACCAACCATGAGCGAACAATTTACTATTAAAAAAGCAACTAGTCGCAGTGGGCTATACTGGGGTCAAAAACCATGGACAAGGCGCAAGTGCAACCAAGAACTACCTGACCATCTGCCAGTAACCATTACCATTGCCCACTATCCAATCATCAACAACCATCATAAATCACGAGCGGCTCCTCCGTGCAACGACTCCATGGGAGCTAAAAACCATTTTTTTTCATATAAGTAAAACGTGTCTGATGCTGGATGTTCCACGCAACAGTTGGAGTAGTTCAGAAGATAACCAACCATTTAAGCAACCATGCACCCACCATTCACCAACCATTTGCCATCACTAACCACTGACTCAACCATTCACAATCAACCATTCTGCAACCACTAACCAACTGCTTAACCAACGATTTGTCCAACCCTTCACCAACCACTCACCTGCCATTTTACCATCACTAACCAGCCATTGACCTCCCATTTCACCAGCCAGCCACCCATCCACCTACCTGGCCCCCACCCTTGCCACCCTAAGGCGGCCACTCCCCCGGCACCACCAGGCTCAGCGCCGACTCCAACAGCTGAATGGCCAGCTGAGGACGATCCGCCTTTTCCTTAGAGGACCGGCAGGCGTAGAGATCGAATAGTCCTCCATTTTGATGGTTTGACAACTTTGATGGTTTGACAACTTTGATGGTTTGATAAATTTGATGGTTTTGATAAAAGATTTTGGTGTTTCATCGGCGTTTTGATGGCAAATAATGGGTAGTAGTGGTTATTAATAGTTAATGGTCCTCCGGTTTGATGGTCTGATAAAGGATCTTGGTCTTTCATGGTCGCTTTCAATGGCAAATTCTGGATAGTAGTGGTTTTATGGTTGTACTAATGGTTGTACTAGAGGTTGTAGTAATGGATGGAGAACACTATGGTTTTTCGATGAATAAAATTTGCCAACCGTTGTAACTATTTCCAACAGGTATTCATCATTAATTATGATATGTCTGCTTGTTGGTTTTCCATGGTTAATATGAATAATGATAATGAATATTACATAATGGTTGTCAAGCAACGTTAATGAAGTTGAATGATTTACTTGTGTGTGTGTGAAAATTTATCGTCATTTATGGTTCAAAGTTACTAATGGTTACTCAAGTGTCTTACTGTCTGTTAATGGTCATACTTTGGAATACGATGGTAGGTACGGTCAAGACGTGTGTTAAGAAACCCGTACAGAACAAGAAATTTGACTCTCGGCTCGGGCCTGAAGTAAATTATCCAGGCTCTCGGGATCCCGGAATAAATTACTTAGACCCTCGGTCCGGTTTTTGCGTTTTTTTCTAAATCAAACTTGCTGATAGTTTCCACAATTTCATTTCCCTTCGCGTTTTTTGGCTCTTGCTGAATTCAGCTTTCTCTGGCAGCTCCGCAGTCTCGGGAGATCTGCTCAAACGAGCGGGCGACCCGAAGTACCAGAGAATGTGTGCCCGAAGTACCAGAGAAGTACCAGGATTGTGTTAAGAAATTTCATTAAACAAGAAAGTAAACCCTAATTCCTGGCCAAAGTAATTTACTCAGACTCTATTTTTGAAAAAATAAAAAATTTATAGTTGTCTTTATCAATATTTTACATTTAGATCTAAATTTGGAAAATTATCATTTTTTTAAATCCTCCTTTCGAATCCTCCTTTCAAGTTGTCCTTTTAAATCATCCTGTTAAAGTCTCCTTTAAAAATATGTTTTTAAGTATCCTTTTAAATCATCCTTTTTGATGTTTTTTAATTTTCCTTTCTTCTTCGAAATTGTCCTTCCACATTTTCCTTTTAAATGTTTCTCTTAGATTATCCTTGTAAAAAACTTCTTTCAAATTTTCCTTTGAATTTTTCCCTTTGAATTATCCTTTTCATTGGTTTTTATTTTGCTTAAAATATGTTTTTAAATTACGTTTTTAAGTTGCCATTTTATTTTCTTTAAATTCTTCTTTTAAATTCTTCTTTGATTGTTCTCGTAAATGCTCCTTTTGAATTCTCTTTTTAAATTTTCCTTTTAAATTGGCTTTCGTTTTGTTTCTCAATTATTTTGTTTTAGATTCTTCTTCTAAATTGTGTTTTGAAATTTTCCTTTTGAATTCTTCTTGTGAATTCTCCTTTACATTTTCATTTGATTTTTGAAAAAATATTCCTTCTAAATTATCCTTTCTTTCAAGCTTTCGATTACTGCCCAGCTAGGGGTATCAAACCGGTCTGAAACTGATTTGAGAATTTCTGAGCTCAATGGTTCTGGCTGACCATTCATTCCTGGCCAAGATTCTCTAAAAAGTTCACCCCTGCGCGGTCACAACCTTTCAAAAACCTTAACAAAAACTGGGGGTCCCACCCTGCGAGGTCACAACCTCCAAAAAAATCCGGAACACTTGCAGTTCCAAACAGGATTTCTCAATAATCAAATTAAACAATTGCAAATTGGCCCAAAAGCAGGTCTGAAACAGGTCTGAAACTCACTGGGTGGACCATCGGGGGCTTCCCTTTTCGGCCCAACAGAGGCTCTGAAACCTGCCTTTGCCCTCGCGGCGCTGGGTCAGATTCTTAAATGGTTGGGAGTGGTTGCGAATGGGGATTTAGAAGCTGTAAAGTGTCACACACTAACATGCTTGGGTGTGGTTGCGAATGGGGATTTGCCTAATCCCAAATGAAAATGGTGGAATCCCAGATTGTGGATAATCCCCACGATTGTATGGTTAATCCCAGATTTGCCCAATTGTGTTTGCCTAGTCAAGATTTCGTGGTTGCTTGAGATGGTTCAGCCCAGAAATCTTCAACCATATGACTCAACTTGGTCAATCTGCTCGTGCTTGTACACCGGGTGTAAGTCACAGCCAAGAACCGGTTACCTTGAATTAAAAAACGAACCAACCGCTGCTGCATATGTGTATATGTAGCTATCCTCCAGCAGATGGTTGTATATCCCTACGGAATTGATATGTGGCTACGATTGCTGGTGACTACTTCCGTACGCCTTGCGATTTGCCAATCAAGAGCCAGCATTTACCCCTTGCCTCATTGTTGAAAACCATGATAAGCCATCATCAACCATATTCACTCAAAAATTCCACCAATTAGACAATACTTTCACCTATTGCTATAATCTAAACACTTTGTCCACCCATCATCATCATCATCATCATCATCATCGTCGTCATCATCATCATCATCATCATCATCATCATCATCATGACTACCCTTTGGAGAACGGACTCTCCTGGTAGCTCCAAACTAGTCCCCCTTCAAAGGGCCCGACAAACCGAGCATCACACGCCGTGATCGCGGCACTGTAGGTGACCCTGACTGCGGCGACCCGTAAAAACCCAACGACGGGGGTGTGGCAGTGACGTGACGTGACACGGTTACACCGGTGGCCACCACTGATCATGGCGAGTGACCATGAAATGACCATGAATAACCAACAGCTGTGACACAATGGTGTCCCAGGTTGTTGGTCATTAATCACGCATGTACCCAGTGAAACAGTTGGTGGCGATCGGTTGTTGACCATGTGGTGGATGTACCTGGTGAAACCGCTGCTTATTGTTTCTGAACCATTTATTATGGTGGACGTACCTAGTGTCAGTGTTGTTTACGAATGCTCTGATCAAACATTCATTCATCATGGTCAACGACCAGATCAAACCATCTGGGCCAACCATTCTAGTGAGACCACTTGTTGCTGACAGCAGTGCTTCATGATGGTCAACGCTGGTTATGGTTGGGTAATCAGCTTTAACAACGATATATCAGCGGACATAATGAGACAGGAACATTCTAAGGTCAGGGAGAGCGGACAGTGACAGCCCAACAACTCGGTCCTATGAAGCTCCAACAAGCATCCCTTGATGTTCAAAGAGTGATTTGATCCTACCAAGCGATCAACACAGCTGCTGATGAACACCACCACACATGAGCGACCAAGATGGTTCAGAATATTTGGAATATATTCCGCAAATCATCACCTACAAGCCAGTGACACGCTAGTTGGTCGTGATATTCACCACGACTGTCAACTATTAAATGATATTCGAGCTGTTGGCAATAACCAGCCGATCAGCTCCTTAAACTTCAGCCCGCCCGCTATCAACCAGCCATTCACCAACCAATCACCAGCCACTAGCCGACCATTAGTCAGTTACAAAGCATCCATAAGCAAGTCATGCACCAGCTGTTTGCATCTTGTTACGAGCTATCGACCAGCTTATTGAGCTCTTAATCTGCCAGTAACCAACCATTAAGCAGCTTGTCAACCAGCCTCAAATGCCATGTGCCAACCAATAGCCACCCATTTAACCAGCGGCTATGTACTGTACCAACCATTAGTCAGCTGCTAATCCATTTTTACCTAGCCACCAGCTATCCAATCAGGAGCGCAGCGTTGATGGCGCCAACCTAACTCTGGGTTAGGCGCCAGGGGAAAAGGCGCTAACCTCCATCCGTGGAGAAGCGGGACCCAGGGAGCCTCCATATCGGTGGCTTATTGCAAGGCCAAGGACAGCCACGCAAAATGCACTTGCGCCAAGAATGGAACTAGACACCAAAGGAAAAATAGGTATGCATGTCAACGAATTCACAAACGAATTCCAACTGGCGCCACACGGGCTGCCTTTCTTCTGTTCTTTCTTGCGGGCTCTTTGCGGCCAAGGTTTCATTCGGCCAGGAGCACGTCATTGTCATGCCCCACAGGGATAGAGGCAGGGAAGGAGCTAGGCTCCACGGCCACGGCTGCGGCCACGCCTCGCACCCGACAACGAACCCTGGCGGCCAACAAAATCATCGACGAAGTTGTATAGACAAAACTGGCAGCAGATCCCATGGAAAAAAGAAGCATCCAGTCCAAAATTGAAAACGAATTCTTAAACGAATTCAACAAGCTGAGAGCAAGCCACACAGGCTGGAACCACATAGGCTCGAACTTCTTGCGCCACACAGGCCGTTTCCATTTCTTGTTACGGGCTCTTGTCGGCCAGCGGCTCATTGGCTGCACCTAACACTGGGTTAGGCACGCAGATAGCACTAACCGCGCCGGAGCCCTAGGAGCCGAATGAATTCAGAGTGACCACACAGGCCCAAGTGGGTGAGAAGCCAGCCACGCGGGCGGACACGCCGTTTCTTTTTGACTTTTCGGGCATCTTTTGGTGGCCTGGTGGCCCTTCTTTTCTTCAAATTCAATAACCAACAGCAAAGGTTCTCGCCCATCAGGCTTTTGTGAGTTCTTGGACGGGCGCTCGTCCTCTCTGTACCTTGCAAAGCTACGTGAGACAACCATCACCGTTTCTTTTGTCTTTCTTTCGGGCATCTTTTATGAATCATCCATTTCATTATCTATAATCTAAGCAACTAATCACTTGACCAACCATTTAACCAACCACTTTACTAACCAGTTTACCCAACCACTTTACCCAACCACTTTATCCAACCACTTAACCAACCATCTGACCAACCACTTCCTGTAACAAACCATTTAACCAGCCACTCCAACCATCTGACCAACCACTTGCAGTAGTGCAGCCAAACATTTAACCAGCTAGTTGCCCACCATTTCACTATCTAACCACCCATTTGGGTGCTTCTCAAAATAAGGTACCCCACCAAATCATCCTTTACTGACCATCTATATAGTGCAACCATTTTTTGGGGTCCCCAATGGTTTAAGAAACCACCAAGGAGGTTGTTTAGCCATACCATGAGTTCGTTGTTGCTCATCCCCAAGTATAAACCATGAAATAGTTCCCTGCTATTCACCACAAGTTTGCTCATAGCTCACCCTCATATAAGCCAATGTAAACCCTCGAAAATCCCTGGAAATCGCATGGTTTCCCTATAATAATCCCATGGTTCCACCACCTACTGGGCTACCAGGCTACAACCGCGGAATCCTCCCACAGCACCCTGCGCCGCCAGTTCCGCGCCGCCAAACGACTCCGATGGATCGATGTCTTCCAGCATCATCTGCGCGAAAAGCTGCAGGGCTGCCTGCCGTCAGGTGATCATGGGACTTTTCAGCGGGAAATCGTGGGATCTTCAAGGGCTAACTATGCTTAATCATTGTTAATAATGGGGGAATGATAGGGTTAAGTATGCTTAATAGTGGTTGAGAATAGTGGATATGTTAGGGTCAACTGGATTAACTATGCTTAATCGTGGTTCACATGTCAGTTTAGAACCAATGATAATGGTTAATCATATAGAATTTATGTGAGGTAATAGCCAACAATAATGGTTGATAGTAGGGGATTAATGCGGGATTATTCATGGGGGCAATAATAAGTAGGGTTCACGATGGTAAATAGATTTAAACATAAAGTGGTTTTATACGGGATCATAATAGTTCATAAGTAATCATGATCATGACGGCTAATCATCATCAATCGTATGGAACCGGTGGCTGATAGACAGTAATGATTCATAAAGACATCATCATCAACATTCATGTTTGATAATCATTGAGCCTCATTAACGATATGTTGATTCACAAGACTGGTTTATGATGCAGCAGATAATAACATCGCCACACAGTATATGAATTGTCATCCTCTTCATCAACCAAAACACATAATTATTGATAATCGTACTTGAAACACATGTCAAAATGCCTACCTGTTTAACGCTATGATATGCTATGATCATTGTGATGATATAGCATCATTCTTATTGTCCATCACCACCCCAACTATCGAAGGAATACACCTCTGCTAGTCCTGCCATCCGTAACCGTGACATCATTCAGCACTCAGAACAGATTGTCGATCCTGTTGTGATGTGAACACCAGCTTCACCACTACTAACCAGCTAATCAACCATTATTGACCATTCATCAACCGTTAGCCGACCATCAACCATCATTCAGCACATCCATGAACAGCCACCACTACCAGCCATTCATCAACACTAATCATCACTAAGCATCACTAAACATCACCAGTCGCATCACTTAAGCATCATCATAACCCCCAATAACTCACCAACCTTCACCGTTAAAATGCCTGAAAAATTCACCTAGCCAGGCGCCGAGCCGCGCCTGCCAGTTGGCGTTCTTCTCGCAGGCACTGATGGCCGCGTTGTAGGCTTGGCAGTTCACTTCCAAACGACTCACTGCCATGGCACCTGAACGGACCCCTTCTTCAGGGTGCGCCAGGTTCCTACGGTGGGGGGTGCTTGGTCATAGCTAAGCTACAAGCGTTGCTGGTGCTGCAATGGGTTATAGCTAGTGATCATAGGTAGCTCATGGCTTGTGCTAGTCATCGCGGGGATGATACAACGGTCAGCAAGCTGCGATTCACAAGCGACGGGGAACAGGACTTCACGTTGCGGGGTCATGATGGCCAGGAATCGATTTATGATGGTTACCCTCTGGTAAACTAATCCGGAAAATGGATGTTGAGACTATGGGAAACCGCCTAAAATAGCACGTTTATGGTTGTATATTGTATGGGGAAGCCCTAGTTACGGGGAACCCCTGGGAAAGCATCCGTTTCGAACTACCAACATCTACTCACTACCACCACCACCACTACCACCGCAACAGCCAAGACACCAAGAATCTGGATGGCTCGATCTTCCTGGCTGAGGCATTGTCAGGTCGCAAGAAATCCCCAGGGATTGTAATTGGTAACGTCCACCATCTGGTTGGTGGTTGAACCACCCCTATGACCATGGTCAATGATGGGTCATAATGGTTGTACATGGTCATAATGGTTGATAATTGATCCAATCTAGTTGGTGGTTGAACCACCACTACGAAAAACATAGTTGTCAACCAACCAGTTGCCAATAATTACTAAAGGGAAAATGGAAAATGTCAATCAAACCACCAACCAGCCATGGTTGTAGGGATTAGTTCAGCTACTTTAGGGGTAAGAAAGCATTTGTATATCCCAGTGACTGGTATCTAACATTCAGCATGGTTATTGGGGTTACAAAATGTGATAAGCTACCTGAGGGTTTATGAGCTCATGGGGTTGTGTTATATCCGAGCTATAACCTGAGCTGCGCCACTGGATGAAGTTGTCACCTGGATCTAGGAAGTTGGAGAAGTTGGAGAAGTTGGATCACCAGGCCAGTGTTGATCAGCATGTGTTGCAAGTCACCAGTTGGAAGGCCCCCAAGTTACCGGGTCAATTCCTTGCATCCAGGTTGTGACATGTTGGATGATGTTGGATGGTTCCTGATGGCCTAATGTTTCAGGAGAATGTTAATTCCGGATTAATGAATCCTTGGCTGATGAATAGGGGGTATCCCCCGATTTCGCCTTGGTTTCCCATTCAAACGGTGCCTCCCAATTCATCAACCTATGGTGTATTGGTTAAGATTATGCCTCTGGATGTTGGATGACAAGGACCGGCGACCAAGCACAGAACAGCCACAGCCAATGCATGACGTAAGGAGCAATGGGAATTGCTCTAAGGAATAGACAAGGTTTGAATGCGTAACACGCAGAAATGTAGAATATGTATTGAGAGTATACATTTACTGTATATCTGCGAACCAATTCAGCTCTGTATCCCCAATTCCCAGTAGTTCTCAGCCAATCTTGAAGACCTGAAGCATCAAGCAAAATTCAATCCCCCAAAACAGCAACAACTGAATCTCCTCCAAAACAATACTCGACACAACCGACAATACGGTTGTGGGCCAAAATGAGGTACCCCCCAAAACCATTGGTTTATAGATGTTTCTCGTAGATTTCCAATGATTTCCACTATAAATTGCCATTATTTGGGGTTTTGACCATTTTGACCCATAACCATACAACAAGCCCCAAAAACTACCAGCTGAACAACTCCACCAGTTGCAGATCTCAGCGCCCTTCATGGGTGGTTCCCCCAAGGAAACCCCCCGGCCCCGGCACCCGGGCCCCCGGGTTCCGCCCGGCTCCTGGCGACTGGAGCCGCATGCCGCGATGGCCAAGCTGAACTGCCGCTGCGTGCAGAAGTCGCAGAGCTGCAGGGAGAGCTGCCAGAGCTGTGGCACCTGCGAACGCTGCGCGGTGGGATCCCCAAGGCACTGGTGGGTCCGGGGAAGGATGGATGATGATTAAAGATTTGATGGTGATGGATGATGGTTAGGGGATGTAGTAGTGGATGATCTGATGGTTCATGATCATGGTTAGTAATGTAACAGTCGATGATCTGATGAATAATGAGAATGGTTCATGATTTCGTGGTTAATGATAATGGTCAATGACAATGGTTAAGATTGGTTGATGATGGATAATGTTTGATTATGCATACTGTAATCATGGTCCATGGTGGATAATCATGAATATGTTTTACAGATTCCCAGAAATCCCCATTTGTGCTGGTTTGGGCGCACTCAATGTGCACTTCAGTCCTGAGTTCCTTGCAGCACACCGAAGTGGACAAAATTCCGCAAAAAAAGAACATCAGAAGCATCCCTCCAGGACAATGCACAATGATCGTTGCTTGGAGTGCTGAAACCTATATCTTGATCCTTGATATGATGGATCACTGATCAATGATCGTCTTTGGAGTGTTTATCATATTTTCTAGTCAATATTCTTGATCCCAAGATGGGCTTGCTCATCATGCCCAAGTATCCAAGAGCACAACATGTAAGCCCAGTTCACAGCACGATGCATCTGCTTACGCAAGGGCTGTCCATGGGTGACCCAGAGAATTGGCTGGATGATTTTCCATTGCCATGTTAGACTACCATAAATGAATAGTTGAACAAACCCCGCTAGCTTACTACTATGTGTATATATATATATATATCTCTCTCTCTTTATCTATATAAGAGTTTCGGGTTGCTAGGAATGAAGAGTTGACAGCTACAGTTCTCTGGTTGCCAGTCTCAGCTGCTGATTGTCCGGCGTTTTGATTCATCGGTTTCACCATTGACACTTGCTATCCAACTAATTACAGTTGGTCTCAGTGTCAATGGATCCGCACCATGGTGGTAGCAGTGGTAGCAAGTGGTCTTAGTTGGATCAGTGGTCTGTGCCACTTGCGATCCAACTAAGTATATGTGTTTTTGGATATCCAAAGACTTTAGTATAGATAAACCCTGTGGTAAGCCCCTGGAAGCCCAAAATGATCATTTGTTCAATAGATAAAACATCACAGTGGATCTTCTCCACAAACAACTTAGGACTGCCAAAGGGTACAGCAACTGCTTCCGGTAGAAACATCCTGCAGGTGATTTCCAATGTTGTGACTACTGGCTGTAGCTGGCAGTGGGATGGTTATCTACTGCAGGAGCTCTGAGATCTCCACATATTTGCATGTCTTGTTGTTGATTAGCGCTGGTCTTTATTGCTGGTACCATAGCCACTTGGGGGGGTTACCATTGCTACCACCTACCCAACAAGTATCGGATTCATGACTATCGCTGTTGCGGTTGCGCCAGCATTTCGACACCAACTGTGCAAACATCTTCTGAAGAGATAGATAAATATCATCTGACATCATTCAGATGGAGGTTTCTCAAGCCATAGGGGTATCCACCAAATCATCCCAGTTATCAACCATTTATAGTAATCCAACCATTTTTGGGGTCCCCTATTCGAAGACCATGTCCAATATCACCCTGTTGTTTCCTATCCCAATTCATCATCCAACATGCCTACTGCGGTGCTCACCTGGCTACAAAATCCACCAATGGATAGTTTCCCTTCCGGGTTTGGTGATTGTTTACCGCCAGCGAGGTCAGACTACCGGAGCTTTCCCAGCTGGCTATCCAGCTATCCTCCAGCTATACCAGCTATAGATGGAAATCACCATTTGTTATCACTTGCAAGGTGGGCCCCTAACCAGCTATAAGTTGGTTTATACTTAGGGTAACTACCAGTTATGATAGATATATATATAACTATAGTTAAATGGCCTTCTAAACCAAGTTGTAACTAAGAGGGGCCCACCTTGTGGACAGCTGGAAGAACAAACTATGGTGACTTTCAAGCGCCAAATGCACCGCTGGCCGCCGCTCCTGGCAAATGGCTGCCAAAGCAATGTCTCGGCCTCATCAACCCGCCCCGAGTAGCCGTGGTGGTGAATGATGGTTGCAATCGGAAGTGAAAAATCACCAATTCCGATAAATGAAAGATTATGTGGATGATGTAATCATAAATGTCACCAGTTTCCATCATATTATGATCTTCATTGGTGAATGATGTGGGTGTGGTGGTGGTAAACGAATGTAAATGATCCCTGATGTGGACGTGGAATGTGAATGATGTGGATGTGGTGATTCTATGGTGGATTTTAAGCTCCACCAGGTGAATTTGCCAGGGAGCAATCCAGGATGTATGGTAGTGATCTCCGTGTCTAATGATGGTCAATGATGGTCAATGATGGTCAATGATGGTCAATGATGGTCAATGATGGTCAATGATGGTCAATGATGGTCAATAATGATTGATTGATGTCTGATAATGGTTGATTAATGTCTAACAACGGTTGATTAATGTCTGATGATGGTTGATTAATGTCTGATGATGGTTGATAAGGATTGCGATGGAATGGTGACACTTGTTAGTGGTTGATGAAGGGTTGGTGAACCTGCAAGCATCACATTTCAGAGTCACCAGCAATCGAGATTGTCAAGAGTGATTATGTTGATCGTGGTCAAAACCGGGTTTATATGAATTATGCTTAATCTGTCTACTGTTGCTCGCAATCAGCGGTAATTAAGCATTGCTACTGTTGATTAAAAGCCATTATTCGGTATTGATAGTGGTATGAATTTTAACTTATTGCACATGATTACAAGTTGCCCACAAGTGTCAATAGCAAGGAATGCTATCCAAAAAAAGTGCTGGAACGTGATGCTGAATGATGCTGAAGATTCATCTGCAATGCTGGTTCAGGACAACTCATCCATTCCCTGCAATAATTCTTAGCCCCTACGTACTCAGAAAACCTGGTGTAATTGGTGAGGAATCTATTCCTTTTTGAGATTTCAATGTAGGGGCAAGAGATTACAAACTCAAGTGTACATCCAATTGTCCAGCGAATCCTTGAGCTAGGACTTTTGGGGTCAACGTCCATACTATTTTTGTATATTTTGCACCGCCAACTCTGGCGGAACGAGCCGGTCTTTCCAGGGTAGTGGCAAACATGCAGCCAAACATGCCAACTAAATACTTGGAAATGAATGCATCCTGGCAACTCGTAACTAGTGACATTCACCATGGTGAACTTGGGGGTGGCTCACCTTTCAGGGCTCAATGGTTCTTCCAGCTATGGACCATACAACATCCCATCAGCTGCCAAGAGACTGGCTGCCTGGGCGTCAAGCAGGACCAAGAAAGGAATGGGTGGTAAATGGGTGTATCATCGCATTTTGTGTCCAATCGTGGAAAATCATCCTATATTAAAAAAATGTTGCGTTACCTCCTTCTAGGCATCATGGTTTCCTCATTGATAACGAAGAAGCATGTGCGATGGGTTGGAGGGTACGTCTACGAGTTTCTCGCCATGGCGCTGAGGGCGGAGATGCGAGGCAAGTGCCCAGCTGTAGTAGGTGGCATGGATGGCATCCAGTTCCGGTATTCCACGTCACTCACTATACTGGAACTGGAAACATTGATATATGTAATGAAGCAATGTAGTGCTGGAATATATCTAGTATCATATTGTAACTCTATATTGTAATTAATTGTAGAAATTTGCACAACACAACGTGTGGATTGTGAACAAAAATCTATACTACCCACAATGGGCACCAAATTTATGGTGACCTCCTATCGATTCAGCAGATTTGGGAGATATAGATAGATATAGGTATTATGGTGACCCCCTATCGGTTGTGTATGTTTTGACCAATTTCAAATTCCACGTCCACTCCAAGCTACTCTTTTCAACTGGATTTCCCACACTCATATGAGGGTTCTCAAAATAGGGAACCAAAAAATGGATGGTTTGTTACAATAAATGGTCTGTGACTTGAATGATTACTTGGGTTACCCCTTTGACTTGAGCAATCGCCATCTTTATCCATGTTCCTTGATGCATTGAACGCTGTGCCCTCTTAGGCGATCACAACGCACAACGCTATCCTATACCTACCTTTCGAGCTCCAAAAATCCACACGTGGTGGTGCGCGTACCGATGCCTCGATTGCTTCGCAGTTGGCACACACCTTCAACATCCCCCAGCTGGAAAAGTGACAATCATAGCAGTTAACAATGACTAGTCCATGCTGGTTGGTGGGTTATATCGCAGTGGATTCTTAGCCTACCTGGTGAATACTGGGATTAGCATCACACATTGGAACTGGAAACGCAGTACAGAGACAAAATATACCTATGATTGTCAAGCTACCAAACATCTAGTCATAGCGCACCAACGAACATACTCCATACTACTGATTTTGATCGCAAGATGACACTTTGCATCAATATCTTCCTTCTTGAAGTTGTTGAGACTTCTGGGGAAGGCTGCCGATGAAGACATCCGAGCGTCGTTGGGTTGCAAAGCCTTGGATTCCATCACGTGCAGGAGGTTCAAGGTCTGGAGACGCAGCTTAGTGGCCAAGACGGGACAGGTGACAACCAAGGACACCTGGCATTTCAAAGTTAACAAAGCCATGGCTGGTCCACCATGGATCACCATTGTGATGAAGGGTACCAACTGGAAGTGGTTGCCATAGGTAGTATATCAGTATATCCATCATTGATCACCATTGAGATGCAACCAACTGGAAGTGGTTTATTGATGTTTCTTTGAACAGTTCGAGCTGTTGATTCGAACAATTTGAGTGACCAACACAGCTAAGATCTAAGAAATCGGCCCGAGGTGTAACTTAGGTCCCTGTGAGCCAGGCAGCCGCATAAAGGGATGAACTGTCTTTCTCATCTGGATTGACCTACCCTTCACCCTACCATCTCTTCAAACTCAATGTTCAGACTTCGCCTCCAAGTTTATTTCAAACTATTGGGATATGGAGATATTTGTCCATAGACGGTGTATGTTGCTCAGAGATTGGTGGTTTCCCTATCAAAGAGTATCATCTAAGGGATGATTTTTGGGGATGACCAAATCCTGTTGCGGACGAAAATATCAATTCTTAATATTCATCAATCCCAGTCGCTTCATCATTGACATTTTATGCTCGAAGAAATCAGGAGAGAGCAGAGAATTGTTGCCAAGATAGCTGTGGGTGCATCTATGTCTGAAAACGCCCTGGATGGTTAAATTTGACACTGGCGGTCAACAAAGATGGCAGCTCCAAACAGAAAGCACGCTATGTCTATATCAAACAGGCATGGTGTCAGCCATCTTGAGACGGATCTCGCCGCAGCTGAGCAGATCATCCATCTCCATTCGCTTCATGTGAACAGTAAAGAATTTCTCGTTGCTGTCCATGCTGCTCCAAGACAAATGAAGAGGTGTCCTTTTCGCTTGCTGTGGAGTCTGCTTGGTGACTCGAGTGAACTCAGCTTCTGTCAACAAAGTCCTGGATGACGGCAAATGAAAGGATCTGCGCACTTCAGCCATCCCACTCAATCGCGTCCAAGGCTTTCACAGCGCAAGCTGCTGCTCCAGGATCTCATAGCTCCATGCACGAGAGTGGTTCACATGGGCACCTGGTCGGAATCCCCCAACATCGTCATCTTTGATGCCTGCTTTGCCAGTCTCGAAATCATCACGAAAGCCGGGATTGGTCGGATCTTCTTTGCCATTCTCGTGCTCAAGCACTGCTCTGTGGTGCATCCAGGAGCCAGTCGAGGCAATTTTGAGAATCGATGCCCTGTGGAATGCATCTCCCAACACGTCAGCGGCTGTGTGCGGAAAGGCGAGCCGCGGATTCCAGGTTGCCACCTGCGGAAAGATTCCATGACTTCGAGGCCCAGAACGCCGCCTTCTGAAAAAGATCAGACACAGCTGCGAGCGTAACATGGTTAACAAAAGAAATCATGCTTAATAATGCTTGACACTGGCTCATTAATCATGGTTCATAATATATCCTTACCATGGTTTCTGATGGCATATCAACAATGGAACTCATGCTTAACATTGGGGTAGAACGACCCACCATCATAAGGAATAATTGTGTTGTCGGTCATTCCCAGCACCAGAAAACCCCAAATGTTGGCGCCTTCTCCCACGAGCTCTGCTTGGAAAACGCCACCATGCCAGTGTTGTAGGTCTGCACCTGGTGGTGCTGGTGCTTTGCGATCCCCAAATGGTGGTTTCTCAGAATAGGAAAACCATAGGAGTTTCTAGGGTCAATTATGGTTAAAAGCGGTTTTATATGGGATTATACTGGTTTATAATACGGAATAAGCAACAACAAAAATGTAAACTACTATATGTGTGTTTCTCAAGCAATAGGACTACCCCAAAGTTATGGTTGGTTTACTACTGAAAATGGTTCGTAAAGGATGATTTAAGAAAACCCCTATTTTGAGAAACATCCAAATATGCCTTGAGATTGTCTGATTTCCGAGGAGCGTTTTGTTTTTGTAATTAAAATTGCATTCATCATAAAGCGCAGTTGCCCTATGTAAGCAAAGATTTTTTTGCATCAGTACGCACATGTAGACATGTACGTACATACAGTATACATGAACAATTCCTATGACTGCGGGTCGATGCCCCGTGCCCCCGGTAAACACATCATCATAAATAACCACACTAGTTTTCGTTGGCATGTTCACATAACTACCCGTTTTTTAATGACCCATAGTCATGTAATTGTTATATTTCCCATTATTCTTCGTTATCATCCTCAGACCAGCTCATGAACTGTCAGTCCTTAACTACCATTGGTGATGTAGTTGGTTTTGGCCCATGATCGCTATCATCAACCATCATTTCATTGTTACCCATGATTGTCATCATGAACCATTCCTAATCATTCCTAAGCACTCCTGACCAATCCTAACCATTCTCAACTACCACGACTAACCAATGGTATTCACCATACCTATCAACCATATACTGTTGCTCGAAGCAACCCATATGGTCAGGTATCAACCATTAGCCAACCACTAACCCACCTACTAACCACCTCTTAACCAACCATCAACCTCTACCCACCATTCAATTCACAACCAACTAATGACCACTAGCCCGCCAACTATTGACCAACTACTTGGGAACAACGCCACTGGCCGGCTGGGTGAAATATATGTCTTTGTGATTTACACCACTAGAATCGCGCGCAGAATAAAAAAGTGCCAAAATGTTTTCGGCAAAAAGTACTATGTTTTCCTTCACTTGCCTTCTTCAAGTGTTTAGACAAGGCTTTCAAGAAGCTGTTCGGCTGTACATTGTGTAGACTGCGTCGCCAAACCCACTGATAACATCTTGCTACCAAGAATGGGTTCATTGAGCTTTGACCCTGGTGTCTCTGCTTGCCTTTCGCTTGCTCTGGTAAGAATGTCTTGAGGCTTCGCCAATCCGCGTCCAGACATTGCATACCGGCCTTTCGACACAAATTTCCCAGGTTTGGAGCCCAAATGTCTTTGCAATACTGTCGCATTTGATGCGACACTTGGAAACACTGTACATCGAGATGCTTGGCTGCTGTCTGCCAGGCACTTGCACCACCCCACCCCACCCCATGCTTCACGTAGCATCAACTTCATGAAGCAACTTCAAGCGGATGTTAACATGCCCCACCCCACCCCACCCATCCTTCACCTAGCATCAACTTCAAAAAGCATTTTCAAGCGGATGTTAACATGCCCCACCCCACCCCACCCCACCCATCCTTCACGTAGCATCAATTTCATGAAGCAACTTCAAGCGGATGTTAACATGCCCCACCCCACCCCATCCTTCACCTAGCATCAACTTCATGAAGCAACTTGAAGCGGATGTTAACATGCCCCACCCCACCCCATCCTTCACCTAGCATCAACTTCATGAAGCAACTTGAAGCGGATGTTAACATGCCCCACCCCACCCCACCCCGCCCCATCCTTCACGTAGCATCAACTTCATGAAGCAACTTCAAGCAGATGTTAACATGCCCCACCCCACCTTACTCCATGAGACACGAAAAAACAACTGTTTTGACCAGGCGACAAACAGCGCTTGAAGGCAACTACTCACCCAACTATGAACTGGTTGGTGGTCCTCTCTAGAAAATCTCAGTCGACCAACCAGAAAAACCATTTGGTAATACATTTGGGAAAATAAGAAAAATGTCAATCAAACCACCAACCGGTATAGTAACCTTTTATAGCAAGAAGCCCCCACTGGTTGGTGGTTTCAACCCCTCTCTTAATACTAACCCAAGTAATTATGAACTATTACTAGTACTTGCTAGCTGTTTATATAATCATTTTTGTTGCTTCTTATTCCCTATCATTAACCATTATCAATGGTTGTAATCTTACAAAACCCTTGCAAAACCACAAACCAGTTGACCATCACTAACCCGCCAACAAACCTATCTTCATATCTCCATCCCTACCTGACCTCACTGGCTTCAGTGGCAGCGTAGATCCGTTCAGTGAGGCGGAACTGCTCGTGGTGGTTACAGCAGGCCATGGCCTGTCGTCATGAGGCGGTGGTGGGCCCCGGGTGGCCTGGCTACCCTGAGATCATCCTTGTGACCGTGGTTGATAGGTTGTTAATAAGGGTGAATAAGCTGCTCAGCGAACTGGTCTTTGTGAATAAGCTGCTTAGTGAGGTTGATAGGTTATTAATATGGTGTTAGTAAACTAGTAACGGTTTGCAATGGTTCACAAACTCGTTGATCATGCTTGCTGGTGAAGCCTAACAGCTAATAGTTTCTATTTAAAAGATGCTTCATGATTGTTGACTGTTGTACACCAATAAATGACTACCGGACAAACATGGCGGTTGATGGTGATCTGATGAATACATAATGGCGGTTAGTGAGGGTTGATGATGATTAACGGTCAGATAAATTGTTGGTGGGCCCTCAAAATGGCTGATGGTTGCCCTCCTGGAAGCAGCCAGACCCTCCCAGGGGTTTGGAGGATGGTTGCGGATGATGGTGGATGGCTTAGATGCATGGCCAATACTGGTTCATAGTGGTGCTTGATGACCACTGATATTCATGAATAAGAGAACACTTGCTCCAGATGAAACTAGAAGGTAGTTTGATTACAAATTAGAGTACTGTACTAAGAATGGCAAAGACCTACCGATGAAGGAAGTTATGTAGGATATGTCGCATAGAATTCATTATAATGTCAAAATTCCATGGAAATGAAGCACCCTTAGCCCGCTAGACCCCCCCAACCCAACGATAAAGCAGATTGTGCGGTCCAAAATCGCTGTGGGAGCGACCGGCATGCTCAAATGACCTCATTCTAGCCGACCATGTTCACATATGCGAGCTGAGAATTCACTGCACTGGGTGCACCTGAAGGACAATGCACCCAAGCACCATTCAACCACCATTCAACCACCATTCAACCACCATTCAACCACCATTCAACCACCATTCAACCACCGTAAGAAACCACCATTCCACCACCATTCAACCACCGTAAGAAACCACCATTCAACCACCATTCAACCACCATTCAACCACCGTAAGAAACCACCATTCAACCACCGTAAGAAACCACCATTCAACCACCATTCAACCACCGTAAGAAACCACCGTTCAACCACCATTCAACCACAGTAAGAAACCACCATTCAATCACCATTCAACCACCATTCAACCACCATTCAACCACCATTCAACCACCGTAAGAAACCACCATTCAACCGCCGGAAGAAACCATCATTCAACCACCATTCAACCACCGTAAGAAACCACCATTCAGGCACCATTCAACCACGGTGAAAAGCCACCATTCAACCACCATTTAATCATCATTCGAGCATCGACTACCCTCCTCAGCCATGGAAAACCACCGGCATCCACCCATGCATCGGCCCCCTGCATAGCCCGCACCGTCCGGCGGCAGAGCTCACTGCGTCGATGTAGCCGAAGCAGATCCTTGGTGAGCGCCGGTGGATGGAGAATGGTTGGTTCATCAGATGTTTAGCTGTGGAATGGATGGCTAAATGATGCTTAAATGATGGTCAAATGATGGATAAATGATGATTAAACAATGGCTGAATGATGGTTAAATGATGGTGAAGGAACGGATGGTGAGTGGTGGTTCGATGAAGGTCAGTTGCTGATCAGCGGAGCTCATCTCCAACCCCTACATGTAGATGGATGTTTCTCAAGTCAGGTTGGAGTACCCCCAGTTCCACTTGGGGGCTCAACTATCCAGTTACAACCATCTCAAATGAATCGATCATAACTTTTAGTTTGTAACATCCAGTTAGGTTGGAGTACCCCCAGTTTCTAATATGTCAGTTTATCAACTACTTATAGTAATGAATCGATCATGACTTGGGGGCTATGGCTTGAGAAACACTCAAATGATGGTCGAGGAACTTTTTCCATGCTTGGCTGATGGCCGGAAGAAAGCGGATTGATTGGTTGATAGTTATTAGTGGTGAATAGGGGGATGATAATATCTGGTTAAAAGCCCGGCACTGGTTCGCTAATGATGGTTGGCTGGCTAGTTGTGGTTAATTGTTGATCAGCCATAGTTAATCTGAATGATGGTTAATAAATGGTTGATAGAGGATAATAGTGGTCAATAGCTTGTCAATCGCGGCTCAATGTCTTGTCAATAGCTGCTTCATAGCTGATTTACGGTTGCTTAACGCTTGGCTGATGGATCTCCAATGATGGTGAAATGATGTTTCTATACGTTTGGTTTGTTCTTAATCGTGGTTTTATAATGATGATAATTAATAATGATGATGATGGCTAGTAGTAGTGGGTCATGGGTTACCATTCTGATTCATGGAGAATGATTACCACTGGAATCTTCAACAACCAATGGTTGGAATCCATGGTGAAACCATGATGTTGGGTTGACTGGGGCGACCTGGTCGATGCTTGAACCCTAGCCGACCAGGGTGGGACACCATGGGACCATCCACATCCACCGGGACCATTGAGCTTGGTAGATCATGGTGCAAAATGAGATGCTTCATATTGTTCATGCTTGATCTGTTATTATGTGAACATATGTGAACATGAATCTAGATAGAGGGTTCTCAGAGTAGGGAACCCCAAGTTATGGTTGTTTTATTATTATGAAGTATACAGTATAAATAGTTAATAAACTGGATGATATGACGGACCCCTATTTTGAGAAACCGCTAGATTGATAATGGTCGATGATGGGTGGTTTGTGTTGAAGGGTGGCTGCTGAACACTGTAAACATGGCTGATGATTGGCTAATGGTCACTATTACAATGATGATCAGTGATTGAAGATAAAACGGGGTAATAGCTGCTTAATGATGGGTGATGATTGCCACTTAACCATCTAGGCCATCACTTAACCATCCAATTTTCCACCATGAACCACCAGTAATCAACCATCATCAACCACCAGCAACCACCACTGAACCACCACGGAACAACCACCGACCCACCGAGCAACGATGGCAACTTCCCAGCGTCCGGCAGCATCGCAGCACAGCATGGCTTGCGACACCTGGGCGACCAGCACCATGCCCGTCATCCGAGTGATGCCACGATGTTGGCTTTGAGCTCTACCCTCTGGTCTTCACATGGTTAATGAAATACCCCGTTTGATATACGCCCTTTGATATGGCATGGTTGATAAAATGGATGATGATGGTGAATGATGGTTACTGCTGGTTAATGATTGTTAATAATTAAGATGGTTTTTGATGGTCAATAAGCTGGTTAATGCTGGTTCATGATGGTTACCCTCTGGTGTTCACTAACCCGGCGAAAATCCACCATTGATTGATGCTTTCCCAGGGTTTCACCAGAAAATATAGTCTCCACATTAGTTTACCCAAGGGTAGGGAAAAACATGTGTTTGATTTCACCAAAGTTGTGTGATGTATCATTTCCTATTCTTGCTGGTGATTATCCCCGCCTTTTTTGATATATGTTCCATTCGATTCCAATGCAATTCCAAAGCACGCCTATAAGAGAAACAATTTGGGTCTCAGCATTCCTTCGGGTTGCAAGTATGGAAGGACTGGTTTTCGTTGACTCTTTGGCTTCTCTTGCTCAGAAGTATTAGATTTCCTAGCGATTTTCGGAGGTTCTGCCCTCTTCCTAGGGTTGGAAGTAATATTTTTTTGCTTGTTTTCTTGTAGTTTTGCCTTCCACAATTCTTGGAACAAACTGCAAGCATGAATGATTTGTACTTGCCACATCCTCTTCCTTGGCCCTGCTCTCGAAGCCCAACAAATGACCATAGGCCCATGAGCATTGATTAGTAACAGCGAATAACGTCATATTAGGTTGTCAATTAGAAATCGTTAGCTGTCTTTCTCTTACAGCAGTGGCCTTTCACAAGGACCAATGGTATCGTTAGGTATGTGTCAACCAATCACAACGAAAATACAAGACCCATCACTGCTACTTGGATAGGGATGTATCACGCTACTTGGGTTTAGCCATAAACAAGAAACAATGACCAGAACCAGAACCCAGCAAGTATTCCAACATGAGATCTTTCAACCAATGCTAGGGGCAGATCAACCCTGGGATGCTACCGATGGTAACGATGGCATTGGCAGAGCGTAGAACAACACTCTTGGCAGAGTTGATTTTTGATAATTATACCAACGATCCTGGCGGGTAAGGCATACCAACGAATTGAAGATAACAAGCAGCAAAAAATACTTGAATCAGTAGAGGGACAATGGTTGCTACACTTGTGGAAGCTCACATAGACCCTAGGCAGGGGTTGAATGACCACTTTGCTATTGGGATACCCTTCTGGTAGGATCTACGAGTCTGCGCTAGTTTCCAAGAGGGTACCCATCAGATAGCCTATCTTTGCTTTCAACAACCAATTCCATGCCACTTCCCAGCATTATACGTCACCTATCAACTGCTGATGCTTCCGTGACTCCAAGCAACAAGCCAGCCCTCGCTACAGCAACGTCAGTTGAACTGTTGGTGATGACTATTGCCAGCTACTGGTTCCTTAAAATGGAATACCCCAAGATCATTCCATATTCACCATTCATAGTAATGAACCATCCACTTTTGGGTTACCTACCTTTGAGAAACCACAAAATATCAATCAGCATTCAACCAATATCAACCTATTACCCACCAATATCTAATAGTGACCACTGATAACCATATACCAACCATTAATATCCATCTCAGCACCACCTCAACACCATTCTCAACTCTTAATCAGTCAGCCACTGAGATGGCGCCGCCCCAAGCAGCACCGCCGTAAGCGACCGCAGGGATCCAAGGCGCATGGATTTCGGTCGGAGACGTCTGCATGTCATCCTGACCGGTTCAAAGGTGAGACCCCAGTGCCACACTGTACCGGTAGGCCTACCACCCACACCAGGGCGATCCAACTTACCTAACGTGATGGTTATGAGTTGTTAATTAGGACTAATTACACCCAAAAGTGTTTTCAAAACGTTAACTGATGATTAATCATTGCTTAGTAAGGAATTAGCCATGATTAGTTATCCACCAGCTAATAAGTAACGATTAAATACAATTAATACAGCAACACATCCCACTGGTCAATCAACGGATTAGCTGCTCAACGGAATGATGGTTAGTAGTGATTTCAACCCATGCCGAACGAATAATGGCGAATCCTGGATACCCTCTGCCAATCGGGCACATGGCTGCTGGCCGCATCATCCCAAGCATTTCTAGACGTGTCACCTTTTGCGGGACGGGCCCCATTTTTCAGCCGTCTATTTTTGTTTACCCGAGGATGGTTCCGTAGTTTCAACCATGCCTAATACTTCAGAATCTTTGAGAAACCAGCACTCGGAAATCCAAATCTTGGAACACCAAAAAAAATCAAGATCCCATCGGCACAAAGAATCTCCACCCCAATTCTTCCTGTGACCCCTAGCAGCTCCAAAAACAACACTAGGCCCCAGCATTGCCGGCCCGAGCACTGCGACCTGAATCTCCTGCAGGAGTTGCAAGGCCCACGGCCACTCCTGAGAGGCACGCGGCGCATGCCAACACCTTGAAATTTCAGAATCGATATCGTGATAAAACGAATATACACTGGGTGGTGGGTTCAACATGGTTCAACCCCCAAAAAAATATTAGTCAACCCGCCGACACCGGCTGATGCAAAGGGGAGCCTGTCAGGGAATAAGCCGAAGCAAGCCAGCCAGCCAGCCAGCCAGCCAGCCAGCAAGCAAGCAAGCAAGCAAGCACAGGTTCCGAAGGCCTCAAACGCCATCAGGATTCAGGTTTACGGAAGAAGCCAGCATGCACTGCTACCGGCAGTCAACAAAAATGAAGTCGGCACTGAAGCGGCCAGAGGGCAGGAGCGTAGTAGCAGCAGCATTGAAAAAAACATCGGAGAGGCCACGGGGAAGAACATAGTAGCAGCAATAACAGCATTGAAAAAACATGTTTTTCAGAGTTCAGACGGAGCATAACGCACCTAGAAATGTAGTCAAACGTGGTTTCACAGGCCTGAAACGCCAGCAGGATTCAAGTTTACAAGGGAAGCAAGCACGCACTGCTACCGGCAGCCAGCAACGAAGCAAATACCCAAAGGGCCAACGGCAGGAGGATAGTAAGAAGAATTTATCAGAAGTCAGACGGAGCCTTGGGCACCCAGAAGCGTAGTCAGACGCGGCGTCGCAGAGTTTTATGGAGGAAGCAAGCATGGACCGTTATGGGCAGCCAG
>VSDK01008156.1:204680-234831 GCA_009767595.1 Symbiodinium kawagutii | reverse complement strand
CAGGAATGGAGCATGTAGCCAAAGGGCCACCGGGCGGAAGATGAGTTATACCTCCTTGCTCCGAATGTGATCCAGCAGATTACTGCCACTAATACTGCGACACACGCCGAGCAAAAGCTCCAGCCAACTGCCAGATAGCATCAACCTCGATATCCAAAGCAAGCTCGCCCAAGGCACTGCAATGGATCGACCCATCGCCACGCTGTACAATTCCAAACTGGAATTGTCCAAGGCGTACTTCACCTCACGCCGTGACTTCTTGAAAAACTTATCTTTGCGCATTCTCCTAGTGTCGTGGTCTGCCAGTCTCCAAGCCACCTCCTCCTCCACTGCCGACCCATGTATCTTCTTCATGCGCTCAAGGAGAGCCGCTCCTATCCATGCGTTCATTCTTTCCAATACCTTTCTCCACTGAGTAGCGCCCGATCTACCTGATCAAATGATTCCACCACCTTATAACAATGATTCCACTCGCTTATTCATGATCTGGATCAGCTACCAGTAATACTAACTTATGACCAACTCATAACAATGATCTTCATGGCAATTGCCATCATAAGTGGTTCCTGAGCCATTTACCAAATCATCACTGGTTGGTGGTTTCAACCCCTTTTGAAACAGATTAGTCAACCAACCATCTGTTCATAGTTACTAGCGAAAATTGAAAATGTCCAGCAAATCACCAACCAATAGTTGTTGAGCCATTATTGTTGCTTGTCATTCCCTATTGTCAACCATTCTAAGTTAGTGGCTGTAAGCCACCTAGTAATTGTTTAACCATAGTTATTGTTGCTTGTTATCATTATCCCATATGATTCCCCCTTATGAACCATAGTTAAAACCACCAACCAGTAGTTGTGTGCCCACTAGTACCACCAACCAGCCGTTGTTTAACCATGATTGTTGGTTATGATGCCCCCTATTATTCACCATCATGATTGGTTGAAGCCCCTAAAAGAACGTTGCAAAACCACCAACTAGTAGTTGTTTGATCATTTAAGTTGGTTATTATCCCCCTATCAAATCCACTATAAACCCCTTTTTCAGCCCAAGGTGGATAAACAAAAATCAGTTTGGATATCCCCCTATTAAACCACGATCAAACCACTATCTCATTGCTGGATAAACCATAAACAAGTCAACCAACGATTTGTTTAAGTTCCATGATTTATCACCATGGTTGTTAACAACCACTATAATTTACCACCGCTTTAACAACCACTATAACCACTGGTTGGTGGTTGACCCACCCCTATGAAAAATATGAGTTAACCAATTGTTAATGATTTCTAAGGAAAATAAAAAATGTCAATCAAACCACCAACCAGCAAGCGGTTTATCCACCAAACAGCTGCGATTTCCAAGCCGATCTGCTCGTTCCAAGCGCCAACGCTTCGCAGCTCCCGCAGCTCCTGCCCCAAGGCATCCAGTGCGGTACCGAAGCTCACAGCATTGCGGGGCACCTCGATGCGCGGCGCCCATAGCAGCGAGGAGGTACACCGGTGATTCAGATTCAGTGGTGCGGCAGGTGGTGCTTCAGTGGCGATTAATGGTGGTACACTCTCGCAGCTCGGACAAGTTCGCGAGGTCTGCACACCCGCTTTCTAGTTTTCGCAGGCCATAAGGTGGTTGATGGTGGTTCATTGGCAGTCATTTGGTGGTTCAGTGGTGGTTTTATATTGGATAATGATGCTTGATGAGCTAATGAAATGTTGGTTGAGTGGTCCGAACGATGGCGGATGATGGTAAACGATGGTTGAGTGCTGGTTGATGGTTGGTGAACAGCTTGATAAAAGCAGCAACAATGATGAATGATGGATAGATGATGGCTGAATGATGGCTGAATGATCTTTGAATGATGGCTGAACGAAGGCTGAATGTTGGTGGAAAAACGGTTTGCCTATTCATTGTTCAATGAGGATGAATGGTGGTTAATAGTTCTATCATGGCAGTGAAGAGCCCACGATGGTGGTGAAACTGATTGCGTAATTGTGCTTCATGGGGCATAATGGTTGGCCAATGGGTCGTCAATGGTTGGTTACATTACCATTTGCGAATGGTCGTTGAAGAATCTGGTTATTGATACGTGGCGATGATGAATATAATATGTGGTGAGCATTCAATGATATGCTGGCTACAGAATGACTGACTGGTGGCTACTGGTAGGCCCATATTGATCAAGCACCATGAATGTGTCCAAAATAGCTGCTGACCTGCCATCAAAATGAAAAGGGGGTTAATTATGGATCTATGGATCTAGTGTTACTCGCTGTTTCATGGTGATTCATGGCGGCATTGATGATTCATATGTGGTTGCAGGAATGTGAGCAATAACCGAGGAATTAACCATCAGCATTGACCCCGACATCATGATCAAGATATATCAGTCGTATCAGTACTCAACCCATCGTTGAGCATCGAAATCATCATTGAGAGCTTCATTGTGGTCGAACCCTGGCGGTTCATGATCCACACTAAGCAGAATGATTGCCAATACTGCTCAACCGAGAAAAAGCCAATTACAATGGTCGGCCATGGTTCGGAATATTTGCAACAAAAGTGGCTAACAATGTTTCAGAATCGTTTTGCTGCAACAAGCAATGTCTCGGACCATGGGGGCATGTAGATGATCGTGTTGACCATGGCGAGTCCCATTTTACGTTGACGATGCCCACTCATCAGAGCGGGCGACCTCTCCAGATTAGGACCCCGACAGAATCTCCGGGTGTCTCTGCAAAACCTTCTGTGCCGAATTTCGCACTGCTGTTGAATAGCTGCAGGTTGGATTTGACAATCGCACCAGCTCAACACCAAACATATGTTTGAGATTTCTGTCATCTGTGTGCTCAAACACTTCATCGGCGAGGCAGACCGTCAGAAATTGCAAGTAAATCTCGGAATTGTATTTGATCACGGAATTGAACAAACCGGTGATTGCGTCAGGGTTGCTAGCCCACCACAATGCAAAAGCTCTTCGCTTCGAATGCAAAAGGGCTCTGAAAGCTTGAAATCCCATGAAGAGTTGGAAGTTCTCCCGGAGCGCTTGCTTACGCTCTCGACGTCCAGCTCTGCCATGTGTGCAATATATATGCCCCAGCCATGAGGACTGCAGGCGCACGAGACCTTTGAGGTTTGACGAGCTCAACCAGCCGTGCAACAAAGGCCTTGGGTGAGTAGCTTTCACGAGCTGTGGCTCGCTCAGCACACAGCCCTGGCACATCCAAATAGGATAAGATGTGGCCCCTCAACTCGGGAAACAATGAGCCCCAGTCCCAGCCACTACCTGGTTCCTCTTCCCCCAGAAGCTGTTCCAGCTCGACAACTTGCTTGGATAGAGCAGCTCTGGCTACGCGCAAATATCGGACCTCCATTTCAAGCGTCTCCAAGTAATCAGCTTGATCTTCAGCCGCTTTGGAGAAATGCTGGTGTAGCTGTTCAACTTCCTGCCCGCTGCTCTCTCGCTGTTGCTTTAAGTCCAGAGCTGCTTCGGACAACTGCTGCTGGAGCTCTTCAACTTCTTGCGCGCTGCGCTCACGCTCTGGCTTTGCTTCTGCAACTACTTTCGATAACAGCTTCTGGAGTTCTTCAATTTCTCGCGTGCTGCCGTCATGCTTTTGCATAGTGTCCGCAGCCGCGCTTGAAAACTGCTGGAGTGCACAGCTTGAGATGAAGTTGACAAAGAAACAAGGAGAAGATTTCTACACTGGAAAGTTTGCTGAGGACCCTCTACACTGGGTCCTCAGCAAACTTTCCAGTGTAGAAATCTTCTCCTTGTTTCTTTGTCAACTTCATCTCAAGCTGTGCAACGTTGAATTTGAGCTGTTTGTTTTCATCCATGTATTTGCCAACCAGTTGAGCGCTGAACTTGCCAAGAGACCGGCCATTGCATGTAGGCTTCTCTCCGTCAAGGTTTTGAGCGGAATTCTTGCACAAAGCGCATCTTGCCTGCCAATCGCGTTCCTTCTGCCACTCTAGCACATCCAGGCGTTCGGCCTGCAATTTCTCTAGCTCTTTGTGGAGATAGGCCGAGTAGTTCCTCTCGCTCTGCAGATCTCTGGTTACGAGGTCGAGTTGTTCAAATGCTCGATTCAACTCGAATCGCATCTGTTGGACTGGCCATAATACCTGCCACTCATTGGCAGCAGCAAAGCAAGCCATGGCAACAGATCGGCGCGGATAATCGCAACAAGTGGGATTCAGCAAGGGAAACATTGTCCCTGCTGTTGAAACATGGTCACTGCTGTTTACGATGCCGCTGATTGAACATGGCCGGCGGTGGAACTGAGCACTGGAAAAGTCCATGGCAACAACTGGCTGGTTAGCAATGGCGTAGCCCAAAAAGCTGGGGGCACGCCACCATGGCGGCGCGCAGGGCCGGAGCCTGTTGGTTGCCCCTAACAGCTATCTGACTGGGGGAGTACCACTCTGTACTTATCAAACAACAAATGCTTTTTTGAGTGGTTGGCAATCGTTCATTCGGGAGTCTTCTCTACCATCTCATGAGCCAATTGAGACTGTTCGATCTGCTGCTTCAATGGTTGAGAAACGATACATCTGTAAACACCACCAGGGACTTCCAAGTACCACAGTATGGCTGTAATATTGATGTACCACTCATATTCTCAACATTGTTGACAGTGCTGGCCCTTTCTCCTTCCTATGATTTAGTGGTTTCTCAAAATAGGGGGACCCCTAAATCATCCTTTATTAACCATTAGTACATTAGTAGTACTAAACCAACCATTTTTTGGTACCCCCTATTTTGAGAAACCCACATTTCAAGCATGATAAAGCACCAGCCAAAAGCCGCAAAGAACAGCCAAGGGACTTTGGCCACCGCCATGTAGTTCAGCAGCACCAACGCTTCCTAGTCTTGGAAAGCTGGCTACATCAGCCATGGTTGGGGGGGAACACTGTGGCTATGGGTGCAAGGTGGGCCCCCTACTTATCACTTGGTTTATAAGGTAATTACTTATACCTACCGTAACTGGTAGTTACCCTAGTGACAAGCCAACTCATATACAAAAAAATGGTTGGGGGCCCACCTTGTAAGATGATGGTGCACAGTGGTTTATCCTGGCTGCTCAGTGGGGTTTGGTAGACTGTTCATGACCACCCCCAGCTATGAGAATTGAGGAGCCAGCCATAGCAAGGGGTGAAAATCTGGAGCAGTTGAGCCTGAGGTTCCTTGGTATGCTGTGTTACCACGTGGCGAATCCAACGGTTTGCCAATGTCAAAAAATGTCGAGCGTGATCCACCCCTGGTTTGCTTAATATTGGACGGGAAAATGACAAGTGGCTCAACAGGGATGCTGGAACGATACTTCTTTGATGCCAAACATCATGGTAGGTGCTCTATTGCAGAATGGAACCTCCAAGACTGAATGGAAAGCATGACTAGCTTTGCGCACCCGGGGCTATCAACATCCAACCAGTGTTAACGATCCACTGCACCATTCGACTGGTCTCATGGGGTTGTCTAAAGCCACAGTGTACCCTCAAAATGCTGGCTGTTTCTCTATCTGGTTGGTGGTTTAACCACCCCCATGAAAAATATGTTTGTCAACCAACCATTTGTCAATCGTGAAAATAGAAAATGTTTGAAACCACCAACCAGCTATAGCTGTAAACTTGGACTATAAACTTGGATGATGATGATTGTAGATAATGATTATGGCTATAAACTTGGATGGCGGCCATAATGGCTGATCTACCTATAGCTATAATGGCTACTTGGATGGCGATTGTAGATACCGCCTATGGACAAATCCACGTCCCAGTGGCCAATGCTGAACCCAGCTGCACCAAGCAACTGGCCAGGCATTCGTAGCACTCATCGCGAGATTAAAACCTCAGCTCCGAAGGGTGAGATATCGGCAGTTGCGTTTGGTCAAAATTCAGAGAAGAAACATAATCTGGTTGTTTTGAGATTATGTTTCTTGAACATTTTGAGAAACAGAATCTGGTTGGTGATTGAACACCCCTATGAAAAATATGCTTGTCAACCAACCGTTTGTTAATGATTACTGGGGAAAATAGAAAAGTCTGAAACCACCAACCAGTAGTAGGTTCAAGCCAGTAGTCTGGTGTGAGATCAGGTATTCAGACATCGCCTTTCAAAATCATGTCGTTGCAATAAAAAGTTGGTGTAATCCCGGACTAAACAGGTTGACTCATGAGGCAGGATTCTCAAACTGAATAAATAAGTACCCCCGGTATACTGCACAATAAAAGGGACCCGAAAGGAGTATTGAACCAGAAAAGATCAATATATAAAAACACATACTTCAGTTCACATTCCAACAGATAGGTGGTCATTCTGTTCATGTTTGCAGATTGGAATTTTCAGTTCAATACCTGTAGGTTTACAACCCACCAGTTAGAGTTGCTAGTTGCATCTACCACAACTATCCTAGCCACAAACCAACTTTCTATCATCTCCAACTGCTGGTTGATTTTCCACTGAAAAACATGATTACTAAGCTTGGTTCCACACCATAACATGGAACTTTCGTGGTGCTGGAGCGGCGGCATGCCTGACGCCTATCCCACTGCCCAGCAACTGACGGTGTCAGGATAAAGTTTCCGGCCTACCAGGGATGGATCCGCTACCGAAGCTGTTTCTGAGTGACAAGTTCTACAACGGCTGCGCATGAGATTGGTGTTGCTGAACCAGCTTGTTGAACCATTTACGCTGCTGAACTAGTCATGTTGCTCATCCAACTACCGGCTGAATCACCTGTGCTCTGCTTCAGCCGTCCAATGTGGAGATTGGCCTTGTTTATAACTCAAACAATCGCCCTGTCCCGTGTCAACGCGGGGTGCTTCATGGGGTTCAGAGGGGGTAGCGCGGGGAACTCAGCGCAGGATTGGCACCTTGGAAAGCCTGGATGTTTTAATCACCTAGGAGGGTCCCTGTGGTTTCCTGCGGTCTTTGCGTGGTTTCCTACACAGTCTAACCTCCAAATACTAGGCTCTCCCAGGTCGATTTTCCCAGGTTTCCCAGGACACTTGTCTCATGAACCGTTTCCCAGTAAAATGGTTGCATTTATTTGTGACCATCCCTGGAGAGCTTGCACCTGACTACCAAGTTCCAGATCAGAGTCCACTACTGCCAACACTGGTACCACTAGAGGAATGTGTGAACAAATTACTTGTGCATGGAAAACTGAGTATGATTGTTCTTGCAACTACACACAATCAAAATGCTTGTAGCATCTACTAAGTCACTAATCACTGTCAAACAGAAAAGCTAGTAGCAGCACTACTACAACAGTGAAAATAACCACTGATAATACCAATAGCAACCACCACTGACTATCACTAATCAATAATCATCACTACAAGTAAACACTGCCAAGAATCACTAATAATCAATCGCGATAATATTGAACAACCAATAAATCACTACTACTCTCCACTAGTAATTACCACCAACGATATTCACTACTAGTAATCAAACACTAGTAGTAATCACCTACTACTCACCTATAATCAATAGTCCCTAAAAATCACTGGTAGTCACTTGTTTGAAAAAGGAAAACTACATTGAATCCACCACCATCGCCACAAGGAAAAACTCCCAGAGTTGCCCCACCAGCGCGACGGCGCCGGTGCCTGGCATTTCATAGAGCAGGGCTAAGGCGGGCGATCTTTCACCTACCTTCACACCTTGGGGGCACCAGCCGACTGGGGGATGATGTACAGTACATGGCAAGCATGTGTGGTTGATATGCATATCTACCATGTGTGGCCTATTGACATATCAATATCTGTATTTGCATCATGTAATATTTCCTTATTCAGATGATGTTTAAATCGTTAGACTTTATTTCAATGTCGAAGAAACATGATGTACAGTATGCGGGGCAAACCTACATAGCACATGACTTACGGGCGGGGAACATGTTGAACAGAAAACCTACGTCATAGCTAGCATGCCCATGTATCCCAGGTACTCCACGTATGGTATACCTACCTACATTTGGAATCATTTGGTTTGTTTTATAGGCCAATTTTGGGTAGATATACCATACGTGGAATGCCTAAGTATTGTACTGTCTGGCCCTGTGCAAGAACATGTAAAAGCCACGCACCGCTACTATTCAATAGATTTAAAAAACAAGGTGTTGGGATCTTCACAAATAGCCAATCGTTGCGATGTTCGGTTCTGACCACTGTGGTTGGCCGCTCCCCATTGTCAATCAACACTAGGGTTTAATCCAGGATGGTTCGTCCACTGACTGAAGGCAACAGATGTTGTCGACCCACTCCATTGACTGGTTGATTTCCCAACCATTGGCTGGGTCTACCCATTGCACTGATCAATTTGTTTCAACTACCTCAAAAAAATGTCAGATCTCTTACCAAGTAGGGATGAAATAGCACCCAACACTACACCATTAGCTATTCACCTTTTCCACGCAGACCTTTCGTTCCTTTGTTTACCATAGTTAGCGTCTATTGCTCACCATCATACCAATGAGGGTACCGTCACTGATGTTATTCATTGCTGCTTACACATAGATAATGGCTACAACGAATGGTTGATAGTGTCAGTTACTGACCATAGTTGATAGCCAACCGTCATTGATAACCAACATTATCATCATAGTGTGTAACCAACAATATGACTATCTTATGTCATTCAACCTTTCTCATTGGATTACCTCCCCAGTGTGCTCGCCACGTCACATGCGCTCATCACGGTGTTGATGCTGGCGGTATCCGGAGGAACACCTTTCGGCGAGGCATGTGGGGAGCTGCTGGGAGGATCATACGAAGCTATCCATGGGATGACAGAGTCCCACAAACCATGGGAGTTTGAAGGATAACCAAAATCATCAGTGTCACAGTGTGACACCATGTGAGATATCTATAGATGCATGCATGTGATTACATGTGTGTATGCACGTATGTATGGTCCTTGAAAATTGAAAGTCAGGTCTCATTGGAGTTATAATGGCCATGGGTCTGGCTGCCATATCCAAAGTTGGGTGAGCACATCGTCGCGGGCGTAGGATTGGGAAACCACTAGTTTTGTCGTATTCTGAAAAGAGGGGGGTATATATATATATGCTAGTAAAAGTTATACACAGCATACATTCGTAAGCTATTTAGACATAGAATCATTATTCAAGTGTATCATCATTATCAAGCACATATATAATATGCAAACAATGTAGCATTCCAAGATATTCTCGGTCTCGTAGTCTAGCATTGAAATCACGTTTTTTGAATGAACCGGCCATCACCGGTGGAAATTCCATTGGATCACCCCAGTGATTTGCCCTTTTGGAAAACTGCGACCACTTGCGACCCTTTTCACCTGTATATCACGATGTGATCCCCAACATGATAGTCTCCAAAAGACCCGGCTAGCAACCAAGACAGTGTGCCATGGAAGTAGCCTTTATAGTTGCTGCTGTCTGTCCTTGTAGATGCTATATAATCTAGCATTTGGATGCATTTGGTTAGAAGCCTCTTGGTAGCTTCTGGCCCTTCTCCCCCTTTAAAAGGCTCGTCCTGGGTACCCCTGGTTCCTGGTCTCGCTCCCGACCAAATCATTCACAACAAAGTGGTTCAAACCACAAGCACCAGTTGATTCGAGGTCTCGAGGATTCCAGTGGCTGGTCATTCCTCAATCGATGGGTGCCCTGAGAACCCTCGATCCGTAGATTATCTTGAACCATTGTCAACCATCATCACTACTTATCATCAATACTACTGTACTAGTACTTATTATCAACCATTGCTTACTTTGATAATTTTCAACAACTACTAGTTAGACACATTGGCGGGTACACTGGCCAAGCAATCAACAAATGAAGAAACAGGAAGCGCTGGCGTTGGACACTCGCAGCCATACGAACTGCCGCCTATCACTTGCATCGTGTTCAACATCTCCAGAGCCTTCCTGGGGCAGCGGGGCAGGTCTGTTGGTTCTTTCGCAACAGAAGTCAGCCGATTGGTGGTTGAACCACCCCGTCATGAAAAATGTCCATTTGAAACCACCAATCAGCTGGAGCAACCGTCCATTCAAGATTTTTTTGCTAGGTAAAATCAAAAATGTTTGAAACATTTTGAAACCACCAACCAGCCAGGATCGATACTTCGTCTGCCATGGAGAGGCAGTTGGCCAGCTGTGAGTGAAATTGTTGCTCAAGAACCGTTCGAAAAGCGCTTCAATGGCTGCTGGTTAACCATAGTCAGCATGAGCTACATCAACATATGCAATCACAATTCACCGAGATTTCATGACTGCTATCAAGCAAAACAATCATCGGTCACCATTGAACATTATGATCCATGACCAGCGAGCACTGGTCAACCATCAATCCTTGACCATCAGCAAACATTGTCAACCACCAAATGAACCATCAGTAAGTATCACTGATTCGCCATTGTGATCCACCATGACCTATCACTCCATTAGAAACTATCATCAACCATTGATCAAGCTTTTAGCCAATGGTTTATGATGATTGCCAATCAACCTGAAACAACCATAATCATCAACCATGTCAACCCACAAACAACTGACTCATCATGATTGACAACTGTCAGCCATCATCATTAATTAAGCATCATCAACCACCAACCACCATATCAACCCATAAACAACTGATTAAATCACTATCAACCATTATCAACCACTATCAACCACTATCAACCACGGGTAGCCACTGTTAGCTACTATTAGCCACTGTTCCTGGTAACCCTTATCAAGCACTATGAATCAACCACTATTTCGTACTCTGGTATCAACCACTATCAACCACTATTAACCACTGTCAACCCCTATCAACCAGCATCAACCATCATGATCCAACATTAACTCTCTATCAACCATATCAACCAAACCACCATCAACCACTATCAATGACTATCAACCACAAACACGATCGACCATCATGATCCAACATTACCCCACGTCTCGGCCCACTGAATCATTCGTCCAGGCTCTGCCACTGGAAGCTCTGCTGGAACACATCCAGCACGGCATTGCAGTGCAGCACATCGGGCGCCACCTGGGCGAGTCGCGGGCAAGTGCCAGGGGCCCATGGCACCATGGCACCATCGACGTCGTTGGAACATCGATGGTTGTGGGTCAAGCAGTTTACCAACCAACTAAGGGGGGAGAATGACCAGCAAAACCATAGGGAAAACAATGCTTAATGATAGGGGAACCAGGGGTACGGGGTTTTGACCCCATCCAATAATATCCAGTAACAATATCTTCCAAAAGTGGGGTCAAACATAATGGGTCTAATAATGGATTATAGCTTATCCAAACATAACTGTTTTTGTGGGTCAAGCCATTGGGTACCCAATATAAATGGCACCCCGATAAATATATTGGGTACCCAGTATGGTCATTTATAGTGGAGGCACAAGATCTTTGGAACGTATATGGTACCCCAAAACCATTGTTTCATAATAGATTTCCATTGTAAATGGCCATATGGGGGTTAATAATTCAAACCCATACCCATATATTGACGATCATGGCAAAGATGATAAATACCAATGGTTAAATTCATGTTTCAGAAAATTCAACGATTGTTAGCCAATTAAGTAATGGCATTTACCCATGGTATTTGTAAACAGATAATCAGGGTTTAAAATGCAAATTAAAAAGTAATGATGTGTTTTTGAAGCTTAGTCATCTATTGAACTATCAGCAAATCATGGCAATTGTTGATTGTAATATTCAATTACTTAATGGGTTTATTGGTTCACCACGGACAACATTTTTTGTGCTTCACAGTATTTAGTCAACAATGACCAACAATGGTTGACATAGTGGTTACTCAATAGCTGTTAGCGGTCAATGTTAAGAAGTGTCAACATCATGATGCTGAATATCACCAACACCAAATGGGTTGCGATGAATCTAAATAAAATACCGTTATGATTACCTGGACAAGTCAAAGTGAGCCTTCGAATACACCAACTTGTGCTTGGGTTAGGCTGCAAAGCTCGCACTTCCTGGAAGGCTGTTGGAGATTGAGGGAAGCTGCCCAATGGTCTTTTAAAGGGAACTTCCCTAGGAGTCAACAAATAAAGCCTAGAAACTAACAAGAATGCAGTACAACTATCAACCGTGCTGGCATAAGCTAGGCACAGCCATCAAGGCGCATATTCATCGTTGACAAGTGACCATTCACCAAAGCACCACCCGTGTTACATGTGATTGTTCATCAGCAGCACAGTCGTTTCTGGACATTGGAACCATGTCTTGCTGTCACAGAAATGAATAGCCAATAATCGTCAACTCAACATCGTCAATACTCCTCTCACGCTCGAAAATTGTGAATATAGTGGACGTTAGTGGTCAATGAAAACTAATTCAGCGATAGATATCAGGACTTCTTAAGCAGTTAGTGTCAATCATTCAAACACAGCTTAATTACCCAAAGATCACCCAAGTTTCAGCACCATTCGGTAGGATTGACTACAAAATGGACCCCTAACCAGCTATAGCGTTGAGTTATAACTAGGGTAACTACCAGGCTAATGGTAATGCAAATACAGTTCAATGGGTATGTGCCAAGCAAGAGTGGTACCCCCAGTCAACCAATGGTTTTCATTTGTGAAATGATCCTCTATTTTGGTGGGGCCCATGGGTTACTTTTTTTTGGCACATATGCAAGTGATTTCAATGACAGGTATGAACCAACCATTCCCAACCATTTTCTTTGAGTTGCTTCTGAGGCAAATGCCACTGGTGATGGCTGGTCAACTAGAGAAGGTAATACCTGGATGACCCCTCGATCGTCGTTGATTCTTGCGAACCACTAGCCATTCTTAGCCACGCTTGACCACTATGTAAAACTTCTTGTCAAGCAGCATTTGCCATCATGAACCTTTCATGGAGCGTGGAAAACCGTGGTGAACCATTGCCAACCATCATGACCATGTTGATAATCGTTCTCACCCGTCACTAACAAGCATTACAAGCAGTGTCTTGACAATCATTGTATATCATGAAACTCTTTGAAGGTACCATTGGAAATTATTCTAATCACTACTAAGCCACTTGGCCACTATCATAATCATTGAACCACGATTATCCCACTTGGCCATCGATATAATCATGACCATGATTGTCACATAGCAATATAGCTCCTTTTTGGCAATCATTCTTGGCCATCAGCCCTTGATCCACTATTACACCAGTCACTAACCACCATTGATTGACCACGACTGACAATTGACCATCATCAATCTACGAACCATCATCATTATATATATATAACTTATAACCATCAGACCACCAGTTGATCACACCACCTTTTCTTAGCCATCTTTGCAGCCATCAACCCGCTGCAGAGCCACAACTGGCTACTCAAGGTGAACATCACCAAACGACTGTCCACTGTTGGGATGTGAACTCCTATCCTTCTTTCAGTTAACATTAATCCGTAGCCAAACATTGATCATCACAATAGCCGTTGCTATTTCATGACACCAGTTAACCAACCCCATTCATCATTCACCACTACAGTTAACCAACCCCATTGATTGGTATAAACCAACCATTGATTCATCGACATTCAAACAGTTGGTCACAAATTCGCCATGGCCCTCACCATCCACTGCCAGCACCATGGCACCAAACTTCGCAGCATGTAGCGCAAGACCTCCTCTGCCAACTCTCCATAGTCAGGACCCGTGGAAGGTCCGTTTCGGGCCAGGTCACCTGGAAGGGTTGATGCTGTAGATGGGGCGGGCGGTGATGCTGCTTAGGAAATGGTGGCTTTAGAGAGTTTTTGTGGGGATTTATGGGGATTATAATGATTAAAACGGTGAACTCGAGTTTTTTAAAAGTTGATTATAGGATTTATGGCAATGATTCAGAATGGCATGTAGGTATTCAGGACCCACAGTGCTTTACAATAGTTTAACGAATATGGTCAGTGTCAATATTCATCGTAAATGTGGGTGTTATTGTGCAACAGTAAACTGTGGCGGATCATATATCTGAATACTCATTACTGACAGTGAATGGTTAGTAGCGCCTCGTGATGGTTCCTCATAGCTGATACATGATGATTCATGACAGTTGGTGGCTGCTCACAACTAGCAGTCAGGGGTGCATGCATAGTTGATTTGTACCTCCTCTACCAACAAAAGAGCACATACACACAATTTCCTGTAGACCTTTTCAAGGCACTCCTATGTTGGTGAGTTCTACTATCAGGTGGCACGTAAACCAGCGTCACAGTACCTGTGACTGGCTGTGTATCTAAATGATTGCACTAACTTATATGCGTATCAAACCCTTCATGATTCTTTATATTTCTTCACACAAGATGTTTTGCGTGCTGGAAAATGGTGTCCGCGGAAACAATCAAGCATGAGGATAGCAAGTCCCGTTGTACTCCTGACATGATGAGTTGCTGCCGTGCCAAAAATAATCAAGCCAGACTATCGTCCTTCGAATACAGTATCACACTCAAAAAAAGTAGGAAACCAACCATCCAAACAGATCTGTGTGTTGGATCCTGCCAGAACCTTTTCCGAGATGTGAACACCAAATGTGCCCCGGATGTCACTGTGAGAATCTGAGTCATACCAAACTGTTCGTCCAACTGTTCAAATGTTACCCATAGCTATTTTTGTTGGTCATTATCCGCTATTCTTGGCGGCTGAACTAAATCCCTTCCTAAAAGTCTAACTTTTAGTGGCCATATGGCAAATCAATCATATCCCAAAAAGCCTAAAAAGCTAAGGTTGTAGCTATAGTCCACCATGTATTGTCAACCAGTAACCACCCAATCACCACTTATTCACCACTCACCGTCATTAAGCACTATATACCATGATTATCCCCTATTGCCAGCCAGTAACCAACAAACATTGACCATTAGTCAGTAACCATTTGTGATGCTTTGTGACTGTGAATCAGCCAAGCTCGTAACTTGTCACATTGGAGATGTGCTGATTCCAACTTGATTGTCATTGTTGGAGTAGTCACAATGATATGTTTAACGGTTTGAATAATGATTATAGTTATGAATGTCTTAGGCATGCTTAATTGATTATGATTGATTAATGTTGCTATAGTTGTCATAATGATGGATTTAGTGATGATTAATCAACTAATGATTGTCAATCAATGGTCCGTTGATAGCTTTGAATGATGGCTGTAATAGTTCTCTACTTTACTATTGCTGTGTTTTTGTGCCACCATTTCTGGATTTTGCAAGTCGCTAATCGTGTATGTCCTAGCCGACAAACCCAACAAATTCAACCAATGACCAAACTACTCCTACCCTCTGTTGACCAAATAGGTGCTGAATCAACGCTGAACCAAATAGAGCAGTTCAAACAACATGCCCGGCAGTGACCCATGTGCAAAGCAACACAGCTATGCATTTCCTGGTCATCCCCCGCTCATGCATACCTGCACCTTACCTGTGGAGGTTTCTCAACGCATATGGGCCCCCCAAAGTTATGGTTGATTTAGTGAAAATAAAAAATTCTCAGTGGTGGGTTTATTGTCATTATCATTCTATAGGATTTTGAAAGGTCGGTTTAGTACTATAAGTGACTCGTGACTTGGATATTTGAGGACTCCTATGACTTGAGAAACCACCATATGTACGTACCACTTGCCACTTGCATACAACATTTGACATGTACCTGCACATGTAGACAGTACGTCTGTGTATTTACGTTGTCATGTAAATGAAAGTGTACAATTGCTATATTTAAAGATACAACATGATACAACGCACATCATATCCATGGAGTATGCGTCATACAAGCCAAAATAAAGTTCCTGGAGCATCTACCATTTGGTCACACCACTCCTGGTAGCTCCAAATCGCTCCCCCTTTACAAGGCTGTAGGGATACCCCTGGCTCCCGGCATCGCTCCCTCCCAACCAACAGCCAGGCATAAAGGTAATCATCGACCGAAACCAAACCCCTGCCATGAGACGCAATAAAGTGGTCAGGATCCTCGAGAGAACATCGCGGGAGTCCTGGAGAAGCAAGGGTCACAAGTTGTCATTCATCACACCGTGTTGGTCATAATAGCAACCAACGAAAGGTATCAACCATTGACTATAACCACTGGTTTTGAGAATGAGTAACAATAGCCATCAATGGTAATTCATGGTTAATTATGGTTTCCAACAATGGCTTACCAAGTGGAGATGGCTATTTTTTTTCGAGCTAGTGGCATGTTGCAAATCGCGGGTACGCAACACGTTGGTTGCTTTCATGGGTATGCCGAACAGCTTTCTGTTGACAAGGGTGCCAACCAATCATGTCACCTTCCACGATACTTACTAAGACTTACTGTAGTTCAGTTTGGAGGGCCCCAATCGTTAGTTTTCTGTTGGTTTGTAGCAAGGGCACCAGTCATGGTAGAGACAACTACGCTTACATGGTTTCGTAACCCAATTGCAATTAGGGGCCCCACCATGTACAGCTTGCTGAATCACAAATGAACCGGGTTGGCTTCTGCCCTCCGTTCATGCAGATTGAAGCTGATGGAAAAAATGGTCATAATGAGTAATCCAATAGTACTTTGAATCGTTTTCGTAACTTACAACTTATAACCATCATCCATTACCTTTATAGATCGTAAAATCCTTTGCAATACTTTACAGTTCCTATAGTACGGCATATCAATCATCACCATCTTTAATGACCGTTCTAGCCTAGCACCATGGTTGATTAACCATCGTAGCTTGAATCAATCTCAATGGTTGTAACTATCCTTTATGACCTCGATAATCCCTTACAGTCCTTTTCATAATTTCTATCGTGCTGGTTATCCATCATAACCATCTGTTATGACCGTTCTAGCCTAGCACCATGGTTGGTTAAGCATCGTGGTTTGAATCGTTCTTAAAAATTATAACCATCCTTGATTACCTTTACAAACCTTTCCAATCCTCCACAGTTCCTGTAGTAGTGGTTATCCATCACATCCATTTTTGAAGACCTGTTTAGCCTAGCAACATGGTAGATTAACCATTGTAATTGAAATCGCTCTTGTAAATTATCACCATCCCCTATGACTTGTAAATTCCTCTACAATCCTTTGCAGTTTCTACAGTACAGCTTATCAATCATGGCTTATCAATCACCACCATCTTTTTTACCTTTATCACAATGGCTACAACCATCTTCTATAATGATGGGTTGTGATTAGTAACGGGGTAGCGATTAGCACCAGGAGGCCTGGCCGAAATGATAGATAAAGGGGTAGCAATTAATGGTGAAAGTTTTCTTTGGGAACAATTTTTTGGTTGCTTCATCTTTCAAATACAAACAAAAACAATTAAAATCAATATCAAACAATTTAAATCAATACTAAAACAAATGAATTCCACACTGCAACAAACAAAATCCATATACAAAGCAAATGAAATCCACATTGCAACAATTGAAATCAGTACTAAAACAAATGAAATCAATATTGGAACCAATGAAACCAATACTAAAACAATTGAAATCAATACTAAGACAATTGAAGCGATATTGGAACCAATGAAAATGGGAAATCTGTTGGCGTCTGGCGCAAGAATGCCAACTTGCACTTTGGCACTTTCGCCTGGCGCGCATGCTGCTGCACATGGCCAATTGTTGGATTGGGGCGGGATTGAGATTGAGGATGTCGCGCGATTGAATTGTTTTTGGGTGTTGTGGTGGGATGGGGTTGGCATCATAGCGCTGCAATTCTTGTCGGACTTGAGCCTTCCCCAACAAGGACAGAAAGAACAGCATGACCATGACCTGGAGCCTGCACACCTAAGAACTTTGCGGCAGACCAAAAGCATACGTACCATGGACATGAACAAGTTTGACAGGAAGACAACTAGGCCCTGGACAGCAACGCTGGCCAATTCTCTGCACATTTGCTCCCTTGAAAAATCTTCAACCGCTTGGCGCACACAAACTCATTGCATTCTATCACCTGGCTTGGCACCCGTAATTTCTCCATCGTCTTTGTTTATCTGGATAAAGCTGCCGTGGGTTCTGCTGGATCAAGACTAGATAGCACTTCCAATGTCAAGTTCTGGGTTTGAATGCCTAAATGTTCTATTCCCTGACAATGAATACCGCTCCACACCGCTCTACACGAGCGAAGGGATTTAGTATGCTTACGCATGCTCCAAGGGCAGCGCAACTTATATCGCACTGGGGCTTCATGGTATAATTGGATCATGGCACGTCCACAAACCATGACAAAACATCTCCACGCATTAGTAGGTTGAAGACCCAGCGCCACGCGTGGGGGCTGATGGCGGATGGATGCCCGTGGCTCATCCCGGCATCGCCTGAAGAGTTTGCGAAGCTGCACTTCACGTGTTTGGAGTCGATCTTTCCTTAGATGTGTCAATGATTGCGCGCGACCCAACGTCTGGCTACTGAGTTTCTTTTGCGATAATATTTAGAAACCTGAAACAAATCTATCGTTTATCATTGTTTGAAGAGCGGTGCAAAATTCCTTACATGCTTGTCTACTTCCCATGATTCACGGTCTGCCAGCTGTCTGCTAATTTCATTCGGTTTCGCCCACTTCGTGGGCCTAAGACAGTGATACCATGCGGCGTCAATGATACAGTAGGTCCAACAATAAGTCACCATCACCAATGGCCTGTAACTAATTGCGCTGTCACTATTGCGGAATTGCGGACACCCATGGAAACCATTCATCAACGATGATTCTCCAATATCAACCAAGCGTCGCACGATGTCAGTAAAGGAATGACAGCATTCATGTGCCCGCTACATCGAAAGCTCTCCTGAGGCCCTGAAAAATCGAACATCGCGACCTGGAAACATACTTGGCATTTCGCGTCACAAATCTTGAGTGATGACACCCTTGACAGCAGAAAACAAAAGCTATTGAAGTACTAAATAAATTATTGACCAATGATAATCAAAACTGGTCAGTATACTGATATGGGTACCGTATTGCGACTTGACCGCCAATAATATTCTCACAAACAAAAACGTCGCTATCGAACTGGGAGTTTTGCCATTCTGCAATCGTGCATGACTACACCATGTCACCCTAGTCACGGTGCTGCAGCCCAAGCTTGCTGACAACTTTGAAAACCACCTTTCGCCCGCGAGAATGTGATATCCCAGCTCAACTGAGCCAAAGCTCCCTAGCGCAAGCAACGCCAGAAGCATCTAATCTTTCAAGACATTCTGTCGAAGGCACTTGCATGGGCTAAATAAACGATTCAGCCCTGCCCAGCCCCCACTCCCCCCTGTGGTCGGTCATGGTACTGGGCATCAAGAAGAGATCATTGTTGTTCATGCTTGATATTAGTCGATGATGCTTTCCGCCCCCCCTGTGGTGGGAGGGGATGGGGTGGATTGGTGGCCAACGGGTGCGGCACCGGAACTGGAGACCACATGTCAGTGGTATACAGGCAGTCTCATGCTCACTATGGTTGACCATGGTAGGTATGAAACCCTTGTGAATGTTCGTCGTTGGTTACCCAGCCCCACTCATTAGTACCCCATACACCTTGATTCATAAGATAAAATATCCTTCTAGATGATCTACTGGGGTGACCACAGGAGCCTGGACGCTGCCCCTCCACCATGGTCTTCCGACCCTCGCGGCGAATTTTCAGCCATAAAGGTCCCGTGCACCTTGGTCCAAGCAACTGCCCAAGAGGATTAGGTTCGACCAAGAAATTTCTAGGAAGTATGAAACAGCATGTTAGCATATGCCATGTCAATGGACAATATGAACAAATCTGAACAAACCATCGCCATATTAGACAACCTACGAATCATTGACATTGGAAACAAAATGATGATAACTTGGGACGCTAATGGCCACAAACCAGCAGGAGGCTCACAGCCAATTTCAACAAAGTAATGAGCCTGACATGGGCGCAGAGTAGGCCCCCACAGGCGAAGGGGAACCCTTAGGCACAAGAATCTCCACGTGGCTTAGCCCAACCTCGGCGAATAGGACCGTGACATAGCTTCCAAGGGGCTTACGCGCGGCATAGCCTCCCTCAAGAAGAAGGACGAATCAATAACCAACTTTAGTAACAGTTCGTAGCTATGTAAAGGTAACGATATTGAGAATAAGCATAATATGTGTGAATGTTGGTCAGGTAACAACGGCGCAACAAGCGTGCAAGCATGCTATCTTGGCTTGGCATGTTTGCAGCAGGTATCTGGACCGAACGCCCGCTGGATTCGGACAAATTCAGGCAAGGTTAGGGACTTTTCGGATCTTTTCACTGTTGAAGCACTACCGTGCAGTATGTCACATGCACTCAGGGCAGCATCCAACCAGCCTGTAATACCAGAAAAAGATGGTCATGATTGCAGTGCTGATCAAGAAAAGGTTAGATGCTTGCTGCTTTTTGAACCTGGACGACATAATGATTTTTGATTCTTCTTGTCTTTTGGGATGCTGCTTTTCTAGCTGAAACTCGTCAAGCCCACCTTTGGGCGGCCTCCTCTATATAGGAACACAAGCTTCAACCTTGAAAAGCAACTTTCAATTTCCAAGCTAGCTGGTTTATAAGATGTTGCTTTTCTGGCTGAAACTGGTCAAACCCACCTTCAGGTGGCCTCCTCTATATAAGAACAATGGTTTCAACCTTGAAAAACAACTTTCAATTTCCAGATGCTAACTGGTTTATGGGATACTATTTTTCTTGCTGAAACTGGTGAAGCCTATCTGTAGGTGGCCTCCTCTATATAACAAGAACTGTTTCAACTCTGAAAAGCCACTTTCAATTTCCAGCTGTTAGCTGGCCTTTGACATGCTGCTTTTCTAGCTGAAACTGGTCAAGCCCATCTTAAGGTGCTTTCCTCTATTGTGGAACAGCTGTTTCAACTATGAGCAGCAACTTTCATCTTGGAGCTGCGAGCTGGTTTTTGAAATCCTGTTTTTCTGGCTGAAGCTGGCCAAGCCTACCCCTAGGTTGCTTCCTCTATATAGGAACAATGGTTTCAACTGAAAAATAAGAAAAACCATAGTAAAACCAATGAGAACCTATACTAAAACCAATGAAAGCCCATACTAAAACCAATGAAAATGTATTTTAAAACCCATCAAAATCCATATTAGAACAAATTAAAACCTAAAGTGAAACAAATGAAAATCCGCACTAAAACCTATGAGATTCTAAATTAAAAACCATGATGAAAACTTATTAAAACCCACGAAAACCTTGTCTAAAATGAAAAAATATATTGAACCAATAAACATCAAAACTCAAACCAATGACAACCTATACTGAAACCAATTAAAACGAATATTAAAACCCATGAAAGCCGACATTAAAACCAATGAAAACCTTCAGTAAAACAAATGAAAACAGTATTCAAACATAAAGAAATCGATTTTAAAACCAATGAGAACACAAACTGAAGCCAATGGAAACCAATATTAACACCATTGGAAATCTATACTAGAAACAATGAAAATCCAGATTTCCAGATTACAACGCGTGAATTTTTTTACTAAAACCAAAAAAACATACTAAAACCAACGAAACTCCATACTAAAACCCAGAAAAAAAAAAAACAATACTAAAACCAATGAGAATCCACGCTTCAACCATGGAAAATCCATACTAAAACCAAAAACGATACTAAAACAAATGAGACCCTATGCTTAAACCAATGAAACTCTATAAATCAATACTAAAACAATTGAAAACAATGTTGGAACCAATGAAAATCCATACTGAAACAATTGAAATCCACGCTAAAACACTTGAAATCAATACTAAAACAATTGAAATCAATACTCAAACAACTTAAAGCAATACTAAAACAACTTAAAGCAATACTAAAACACTTGAAATCAATGCTAAAACACTTGAAATCCATACTAAAACAATAAAAATCCATATTTAATAAAATTGAAATGTTCAGGGAAACATTTCCTTTGAAAAACCTTTACTAAACACGTTTCAGCTTTTTTACCGACCCTTTTTTGTTGAGGGGAGGGGCCTTATCAATCACAACCCATCATTATCCATCATATCCATCATAACCCATCACCATGATTGATTGGTCATCCCAACCAACCCAAACAGCTGAATCACTAGTTCTAGCCGCATGCCTGGAACTTCTGGAACTTCGGTGACAGCAATCGTTCCACGCTGTCGGCCGCGTTGCAGTGCCTCGTTTTTGGATTCTCTCTGCCATGGCTTGGTTGAACCAACCGGTGCACCGTAGGGGTTTGGGTGGGTGGTTGGTGGTTGGTTGGTTCCGCCAAAGGTGGAAGTGAGAAATAACCTGAGGACTACAGCAATGGAGTTGGGTCATTCTATGGATCATCATGACTCCATTTGATATTTGGCGGTTTCTCAAGCCAGTTTGGGGACACCCAAAATGGCTGGTTTATCAGCAATGATTAACATGGGATGATTTGATGGCACCCTCTATGACTTGAGAATTCCCCATTTGGAAGTGAGAGGAACAACTAAACTCCGTCCATGACCCATGACCCATTGGATAATCATCTTCGAGGGCTGCCCCTCCGCCCCGGGCTCGGCCCCGCCCTCTGTTAAGCCGTCCCAGCAGCTGTCGTAGAGCCAAAAGCTTCTCAGATTCACCTCAGGATGAGCAATGCTACGTGGAAATGATGGCTAATAAGCTGATGAATGATGGTTGATAAGATGGTTAATGATGGTTGATTAGAGGGTTAATGATGGTCAATGATAGTGAATAATTGAGATGGTTTTTCAGAGTCAATAACCCGGTGACGCTTAAGTAATTAATGATGGGTACCCTCTGGTAGGTGAAGCTTACAATGGAAAATCCATCATGTATAGGTGGTTTCCCCATCAAAAAGCTTTTGGGGTAGTGAAGCACGGTATAACCACCTATCATTGGTAGTGAAGCGTTTATGGGTTTCGCAAGGTTTTCACAAAGGGTGTTTCCCCATTGCCTGGTTAGTTCACCAGAGGGTAATTACTGAATCCATAAATGGTAGTACCTACTAAGCATCTGATAATAACCATTGTGAATAAGGCAAACCACCAGTTTTGGGGGTGAACGATTTTTGGACAAATTCATTTTATTATGGGTAATACTACTCTATTACTATAGACAATTCAACACATATTTTGCTACTCCAACGATTTGCAACCCGAGGGAAAACGAATGCATCAGGTCTCTATGGCAAACTTGGATAAGTGGCAGTGGGTCAGTTCACCCCTAGTCCCCCTGGTTCCCCTATCATTCACCAGGCTGTTTTCCTTATTATTGGTTGGTCACTATAAGCCATTACTGGTTGGTTAACTGCTTGACCCAGCTCGCCAAGTCCCGTGGATAATTCCCATGTCAGTTGAACAGTCAACTCGTCTAGAGGGGAAGCAAAGCCCAGAGAAGAACCGTATGTATTTGGTGGTGTCTCAAGCCATAGGGGACCCAAAAAGATGGTTGGTTTATCTATAAATGACTATTAATGGATGATTGGGGGGTACCCCTATTTTGAGAAACCACCATTTGTGGACATGGTCGACCACTACTCGGATGTTGCTTTTGCTTGCTTTACCACTCAAAACACGTGAACCATTCCACCGAGAGCTCCGAAAGTTGTGCTCATGTGTGATGTAAACTATCATCACTATTCCCAAGAATATTGTTCCCCTGAGAAAATTTGACTTGTCGTACTCATGAGCAATATAAACTATCATCAATGGGGTTGTCCATGAATGACCCCTATAGCTGGTTGGTTTCTCTATGAAAATGACCAGCTAAGGGGATGCATGGTCAGGGGGTACAACCATCTATGGATGACCCCAAGGTGGTGCCCCTGGCGACAGCCTTTCTGAAGTTACAACTAGGGTAACAACCAGTTGTAGAACATGATATAGGTACATAATGTTTATGGCTTATAATGTTTTCACTAACCAACTGGTAATCAGCTGATCAACCTATATAATTGGTAGTTAAATGGTTTATTGATGCTACTAGCTACAAGTTAGGAGTATACAACTATATCAATAAGATAGAGATATAACGTGATATAACATGCTATAGCAAAATGGCGGCTACAAATGGCTTCTTAGTCAACTTCTAACCGGGTGGGGTACCACCGTAGCCATCGCACCGTAGCCAACACCAAGGTGCTCTTGGAACGTTCCTTTCCGTTCCCGGCCCGCGGCAACGGCGCCAGAGGCATGAGCTTTCCATCATGGCATGGGCATTGCCGTGGCGGACTGGCGGAATGTCGAGTCATTCAAATGTTTGGCGAAGGGTTGATGTTGCAAATGGTTGGTGACGGTAGGTGATGGTGAGTTGGCTGTCTGTGGATGGTTGGTTCGTGGGCTGGTTGATTGGTTGGCCTGTTGGCCAAGTCATTGGCTGGTTGGTCGGTTGGCTGGTTCGAATTGATACGGAACAAAAAAGCAACAAGCATTGTTCTGGTTGGTGGTTTCAACCCCTATGAAAAAAATATATATTAGTCGACCAGCCAATTGTTAATGAATACTGGGAAATATTAAAAAAAATGTGAATCAAACCACCAACCAGTGCTGATCTGTGTCATGCCATGGCCCTAACTTTGCTCAGCTGAACCTACAGGACTCCATGCACAATGCAGGGGCACATCGTTGTGTTTCCTCACGGAGGCGCTGGAATACTTTTACAGAATGCCAGGCTACACAGCCAGATGTGTTGGATGCCAAGGCTGACTTCTACAGCCCTCATGGTTGATAGGTTTGTTTTGAGATCCAAAGTCATTGAGCACGATTCACAGGAGGTGGTTGGTGGTGGTTGGTGGTCAGTTGCCCCATTCCAAAGCCATGATATGCTGCTTGTCAGTTAGATATGCCTGCCTCATCCCGGTTGGTATGGTTGAAAATTGAAAATAGTGATAGTCGCCACCCAGCTAGTGATAGTCACCACCCAGCTAGTGATAGTCCCCATTCAACCCGCTCTGCCATCTCCCTTATCACTTGACTCATGGATATGAAGACCGTGCATTGCTGATGATTTGCAAATGTGGGGGACCCCATTCGCAAGGTAACACTCAAGCTGCCTAACCGACCAACTGCTATGGGTTTGCAGCACTCCTCCCATCATACGTTGGTTTCATGCCACTTGCCTCCTCACCACCCTGCCAATCTCTCCCCGGCAGGAGCACTTCTCGGACATATTGGATGTGATCGCTGACTACACCAGTCATTACGCTTAACAAGGCCTCGGGTGGCCGTTCTGCCGCTCACTGCTGTGATCCAGCCACGACGGAAAACGCACAACAACAGGCAACAAGCAACCAATAAACCCGGATACTCCATGTTCGTCATATTTGCCTACATTTGGATAGGTAAATGTAGGCAACCTTGCGGTGAGTAAATGTAGGCAAATATCCAGTATATGGAGTGCCCGGAAAATTAATCCAGCAGCAATAAACCACCACCACCACCACCACCACCACCACCACCAACAACAACAACAACAACAACAACAACAACAGCAACAACAACAACAACAACAACAACAATGACGACCATAACAGCAACGAGACCGACAACAACGGTGACAACAGCATCCAGCAGGACAAGGACAACAAACAATACGACAGCAACGACAATATCGAACAAACAGGAAACGACTGTTGCTAAACCGTAAAGAGTAAACAACAAAAAATGCCGGGAAGAAAGAACAAACCACTATAAAAAACAGAAAACAGCAAATGCACAGCTGTTGATAACCAGACCTATTCCTCAGCTGGATGCTTCTGGAACCCTGCCATATCACTAATCAAAGACAAAGCCGCATCCATCATCAATATCTTAACTGTTTAAGTTTGAGGAGAAACTGCCAAGCGGGTGACACTTCACACTCGCTGAATGCTTGACGTTTAGAAACAATGAGGCAGAGTAACAAGGGATGAGACCATCATTGGGCCATGAAGTCTCCTGACATTGGCTACTCATCCCCGCTCATGGGGTCTCCTTCATGGCTTGAACCTCACAAGAATGCCTAAGCATTGATAGATGATTCCCCAGGCAACCCGAATGACAGTCACCATCCAGTCATGATCTGGTAAGCCCTTCAGTCCTCCGCCACCATCCCGAGGACTCAGCGCTTACTGTCGCTGAAGCATCATTATCCACAGTGAAGCAACCAGTGACCACCGTTAACCAATCATAAACCAACCTACCTACCAACCAACCAGCTCACCTTGACCAACCTCCCTACCAACCAACCCCGGCTGCGTTTCGGCTCAACCAACCGAGGCACCCATGAACTGTAGATGGTGAAGACCACGAAGAGCAGCTTGGTCCATGGCATCAAATTCGGCCGCCCCCCCGCCACAGGTCACCGGCTCGGAAGCGATGGAATCAAAGGCGACGGAAGTTGAATGACTGGAAATCATCCATCGATATGGCGAGCTGGGTCAAGCAGTTCACCAACCACAATGGTGATTTCTAGCTAATTAATAGTTAATAGTAAGGGATGATGACCAACAATACTAGGGGATATACCAACTATATATATATATATGGCTATCGGTCAATATTGACCATCAATAGTGAGCAACAATACTGGAGAAAACCATGGTTAATCATGGGTAATCATCAACCTCGGTATAACCACAATATGGCTATGGGTCAATATTGATCAACCAATAATGAGGTGTAGTCACCAACAAGAATAGGGGGAAAACGACGGTTAATGATGGGGGAACCAGGGGTACAGAGTTTTGACCCACTGCCATATGACTGGATACATTGGAAATGAACATTGGGATGACTGGTAGTTGGGCATCGTGACTGTTTGGATTTGGAAATTAACCTTACGTTAACCTCAATCACTTCGGAACCAGAATCGTCAATATTTGTACATGTGGCTTTGGACCAAAACCAAGGATACTGAAAGAAATGATAGACGAACAATCCATCATTTGATGTTTCTTGGGAATTGTTGCTTCCTGACAACAGTAACAGCATAGCGCCCAACACAAGTCTTGGGAATGCTGGGGTTCTCAACGGAATCTAAACCATCCATGCCCTTTTGAATCCACGATTCTCAACGGATGGCTTACCGTTCAACAAATCAACATTGTGCATATTGGCTGAATGGTTTACCATTATTGATGACAGGGTAATGAATGGTAGACCATCCATTGATAATCATTGTAATTTGGCATTATCATTACTGAATCAAGTATTACCAATCAATCCAATCACCTTTTACTGGCAAACGCAACCATCATTGATAGCATCGAACCCTCACTGTCAAGCAAATTTTGGCTTGCACTTGGCAGAATCCTGCATGAATGGGTTGAAATCCAACCATTCATTTGACCAGTTGACCATCCAACAACATGTCTATGATTCGGCCATGACTCGCCATTGATCTATCAGTTTGCGCACGACTCTTAGATGGTAATGAGCCCCCTGTACCCCAGCTGTTCACAATGGTGTTGACACGGGTCTTGACCTCTCTCCAAATGGTCAATATCATCCTGAGTGACACCCCCCCGGCCATGACCAGTAGTCCAACGGTTGAAATGTTGATCTACCCATTCCTGGATGGTTAATAGTGACCGATATCTACATATAATGTGCTATTTTTTACCATTCTGCATGGCCACAACCCTAGAAAAACCTTATAAAACACTTCAAATCCCTGGTCAACCATTGGTTGGTTGGTTAAGATTGAGCCGTCCCCAAACGCCGCCTGACCTACAATGACTCCAACCCTATGACGAGCTCTTCCACTGGCACACAGGTTGAATCCAGGAACCCCATGAGGGGCATAAGTTGCAGGTTACCCATGGTAAATTAAGAATCCATCACCGGTTATTATCCCCAACTTAAGGATGGATGATGAATGATAATATAACAAGAGTAATAAATCAGCGATCATCCTTGGCAAGTATCCCTAGTAACATTTGGTTCTTACAAGCCATTGGTGCCTATCCTTCGCAACAATCAAACAATCATCCTGAGTGGCTACTAACTAATGATGATTGCGGTAAGCAGGATAGTAACTCATAGGCTGTAACTCCAAGTTGATGACTATTAGGATCACTAATAATAGGTAGTACCCTCAACCATTCTTGAAGATCAATCATGGATCAACCATTCTTGAAGATCGATCATTTTTAACAACAGGATGCGAACTCTATGATAGATTAGATCATTCACAAGATGCAGTAGCTGTTCTCATGGGAATGCGACCCGTCCTTGACCTGTCGAGTGATTCATGCGGCCAAATGATCACCAACCAAGTGAAACGTAAGCTTATAATGGTCGACGTACAAGTGAGATTTTGTAGGAAATTGCTATATATATATATATATACATATACATATCCATATACATATATTGCAGAGCGATCGAACCAAGTGAATATGAGCTACTACATAGTGGTCGAAAATCCAACGTTGTCAGCAGGTGACAGCCATAGAAAGTGATCGATTACTGGCCATTACAGGCAGTTCTTGCATGTAGCCATGATACTAGCTCTTGTTATTTAGAAAATACTGATGATTCCAGTATGGTGAAACCTCATACCATTGCCAGTATGTTCACATAAATTCACTACAAAGGAAATGCATGTCAACAACATAGTAATGTCTACGAATTAAAGTCGTGTGTTGAAATAGTAATGTCTAATTCAATAATCACATAATAAATTAGACATCATGAAAATAAAAATTAGATGACATTAATGTTGATAATTCAACCGCACAAGATCTAACTATGAATTCAAGTCGTGTGTTTTTCATGATTCCATAGCGGGTCAGTGCCCAGATCGCACAGGCCGCTCCTGGCTTCCCTCCCCCATGAGTCGCCCAGGCACAAGGGCGCGACCTTATGCCACTGTTGGCTGTTCATGAATGCAAACCTGGCGACCGTTTTACGGCGGCCCGGTCGGGGCCCCATGCGTCCGGGTGAACAGCGCAAGTAGTTTCGTGGGGTCGACCCCTACTGCAACGGTGAATCCGCGTCAACACCGCAACACCAACCTGGGCGCGCACCTACGCTCCAGAAATCGAGTGATAGTCTGTGAGGTCGATGTGAATTTCTCCAAGGATGATTTACTCGATTGATCATATACAAAAGCCCATACTAGCTGTCATGAATCGGATCATAGGGGTCATCAAACCCTTTGCCAGTCAACTCTTGTAAGGTCGATGTGCTAGAGGGATCATCATACAGACACATGACTTTACTAGCTAGTGTTTGCAAGTTGATGCAAACACCAATATTACTTTTCTTTGATCAACCATGTCATTCGCCCAAGTTGGGGTCTATCGAAAAAAAAAGCAAGATCAATGTTGATTAGACAAACACAACCAACTGGTGAGTGTATGCTTTTGGGCTATACATCCCCCCCAGTTATAACTTGATTAATAAGCTATTTAATTAAGGCCATATCTACCATAACTCGTACTTACCCAAGGTATATCCTCATTTTACTAACTGAGAGGAACCACTGTGTAGGTCTATGTGCCTAATATGTGCAGATGACCATCAATATCACCCGTATTACTGCAGCCAATGAGACCCAAAAATGTCATCCCTCACATGTCAATGAGGGGTTGACTACTGGCTGCGCTGTATCCCATGGCATATTCCCGCACGGATGGGTCTTGCCTGTGATCCACAGATGTGAGCCAATACCCTGGTACCATTGATCTCCAAAATAGCCAATCTAGGCTTTGTCGGGATGTTCACCCATTTTTAAGCTTGTTTGATCTTGACCCATAGTTGCATATCTAGTTGGTATATCCCCTAGTTTTGCATCCCCAGCAGCATCAACCATTAAGCCCAACCATTTGTTGCTACCCACAACCAGAGAGCGGCAATTTCTTTCTGTTTCGCAGCACCGAACTCTGCGTACCGAAGCGAGTTCGAGTCCAGCATGGCAGCACTTGGTCATTTGAACTCCAAGTCCCCGATCTCTCGCTCCCATGCTATCCATGTATGGGCTCGCCCTGCCCCGCACGTGAGAACTTGGTAAGGCCATTGAACAAGCTGGTTATATCACTTAAATCTACCATCAAAGGTAGCCTAGTGAACTCAACCAACCGCTGGTGGAACGGGGCCCGGTCCCTTGTATAACTCTATACCATACATGGACGGCCTGGGATCACGCGGCGGTCCGCCACTTCAGTTGGTATTGCGGCGGCCGCCAGACGGGAGGCGGTTTTGACGCCA
>VSDK01008156.1:156640-204652 GCA_009767595.1 Symbiodinium kawagutii | reverse complement strand
GCTGAACCTCCAAATCTCTGGTCATCAAACATTGAACACTCACTACTGGTTCCAACATGTTCCAACCATTGCTTATTAGGCTTGGTTACTACAAAGGTAACTGGAAGGGTAGGGATTGATCAAAAGACATGGCTCAAATCCATTATAAAAGTCGCTCCCCCAACAGCTGAGCCAAGCGGCAAAACGAAGCGTGTGTGCCAGCAACAGACGGCTGATGATCAATCATTCTTACACCGGGTAAGTTTAACATGGAAGCTGAAAATGGCCATGTTGTAGAGGAGAACAATCTTCTAAGGGCTTCCTTTCAGGTTCCATGTTAAACTTACCAGGGGTAACCACTAGCAGCCCTTTCAATGGACCGTTGCTGACCACAATCAGCAAAATGGCTGATTGATTTACCTATGAAGACTTCATCCATTTCTCATCATGATCAGGCACGATGGACCATGAGGCCATGTCCATAAATAATAGTACTTACCGCCAATGCTGATGCAAAAGGGAGCGAATAAGGGAAGAATATACAACAAATAACAATCATTATCAATCACAACTTTGGCTACATGCATTCCCAGGTTTCACTTGGATCCAGCTGAAAAGTAATCATTATTAAGAGGGAATTCACCAAGTGATGATCAGTATACATTACTACTTTCATAGTAGTAATTATCATTATATCCAAAATGGATGTATACCAAAATCATTAATCATTATCATTTACAATATATACCAATATTCTAGTACATTACTATACATTACTATCATCACTTTACACTACTGAATAGTGGTTTCTCAAAATAGGGGTACCCCCAAACCATCCATTATTAACCATTTATAGTAATAAACCAGCTATTTTTGGGGCCTCCTATGGCTTAAGAAACCACCAAATAGTCATTTCCAATTCGATTTCACCGGTCAATTTTTTTACGTCGTGCCTCAGCCAGGCGGCATGATGAAGGCACGTAAACCATGGGCCGTTGGACGGGGGTCCACTAGTTGGCTATGGGTCAATATGGACCAACCAACTAATGGTCAACTAGCTAGTTAAAGGTTAATAATAAGGGATGATAACCAACAACAATAGGGGATATACCAACTACATATGGCTATGGGCCATGGGTCAATATGGACCAACCAACTAACAATAATAGGGAAAACAATAGTTAATGATAGGGGAAACAGGGGTACAAGCCATGAGAAACCCTGAGACATCAACGTTGAGCCGGCGGTATCAGATTGGTGACCTCGTGGAGATATCCGCACAAAATGTGACCGCTAATACCACCATTACGCTCTTGACCAAGACTACTCTGTTGGTTGCGTTGACTGAAAGATTGTCGATACATGTATACATATAGTTGTTTATCTATTTCACCTGCTCGCTTGTGCGGTTGTGTCTGTACCATTGCTTAGTACTTATAGTTTATGGTCAAGAATCTGCTTGCTTATTAGTCCTGTTATACCTAAACCTGTGGGCCAAAGCTAGGCTTCACCGAAAGCCTAACGGGTGAAACATGTCAAACCTATTTTCATGCCTATGGTCTAGGTTGACCATAACCTATTAAAGCTAGGCTAAACCTGCTACAGTAAGGCCATGGTCAGCTCAGCCAAGCTTAACCGAAAAGGCTCCGCTTGTTTCGTCGTATTTTCAGATTTCAAGCTGGGGTTTCTGCCATTGAGACGATGCGGGGAATGGTCCTGCACGCCCTGCCCCATGGCTGCGCTGCATGGGGGTGTGCCAGTCGGAACAAAGGGAGTCAAAACCTAAGCAACCATTTGGTGGTTTCTCAAGCCATAGGGAGCCCAAAAAATGGATGGTTTATTACTATAAATGATTAATAATGGATGATTTAGGGGTACCCCTATTTTGAGAAACCATCATTTCATTGATGATGGGCAATGGAGATTTGAATAATACACATAATGATTCATGGTGATTGTTCAAATCTATTATCATGGTGATCATGGTTGAATCATGAAATAAATGTTTATCATGGTGATTGATGATGCTTCATTATCATGAAACCAAATTCATCAAATTATCATGATGATAGAATTTGAATAATGATTCCGATTTGAATAATGGTTCCAGCTTCATGAATCTATTTCAACCCGACCCATCGTTGACCATCACCATCAGCAGGTGCGATGCGCATCAACCTTTGCGACCGCGCTAGCACTCACCAGGGAAATGATTTTCACCCGCCAAACCCGGTGAATTAATACCTGAAATTCACTTAAAATAGCCTAAAATCACTAGCAGTGAACCAATGGCTCTCAGGATGGTTGATTATAAGCGCATGTAGCTGGGAGTACCAAGTATGGACAACACCGCCTATTTGACATTGCATAAAACAAATACACAGACAGATAGATGGGTAGATAGATAGATAGATCAACAGATAGATATACCATTGCAACTGCGCTTTAGATGTGGCTTACCTGCGCAATGTGTTGTGGAAAGTGATGACCTAGTCAATTAGACACAAACATATACAGACTGAAGCATGTGCAGCATGTGTCATAAGAAAATAGTACCTACAAATGTACCGACATGTATCAACTATTACCAAGTTTTCTGATCAGTCTTGGACCCCAAACCCGCGTCCCAGAAACAAAGATATCAGGTCTCCTGAACAGCAGATGGCCATTTAGAGGAGCGCTCAAGCGGACAATTGATTTGTGACCATGCTGTTGGTAGCTACAGTCAAAGCGATACCCAGCTGCCGGGCAACAAACAAAGCAAGCAATCATCCCATGAAACAAACGAACGGGTTCAAAGAGTGATTGTTGGTCTATGGCTGATTGTTTTTGAATGGCTGCGGGTCAGCGTACCCAGGTACCCCAACTCTTAACATTCCACAAATGACCAAACCAGTCTTTGTCGAAAAGGCTCCACTGAAAATGTTTGTCGTCTTGTTGGTTCGAGGCATAGCCGCATAGCCATAAAATCTGTACAGTACCTACTCATGTTGGATATCATCTCCTACTATCAACCAACAACCGCTTTCAGCCATTATCAACCACTGCCATTGTAAAACCATAACCTAGGAACCATTACAAAGTGGGCCCCCCTAGTTATAACTTGGTTTATAAGGCCATTTAACAAGCTAGTTATATCTACCATAACTGGTAGTTACCCTAGTTATAAACCAACGGTTATAGCTGGTTGGGGCCACCTTGTAGGCACCACTAAATGGTTTGTTGTGACTCAGCCCATCTTCCTACGAACGCCTACTCAGCAAACCTCCCTGCGCATCAGGCTCGGGCGAAAAGGCGGACCACACTGGGACTCGCGACATCAAAACTTGCGAAATTGGCCACACCCGAACGGGAGCACAGGATCTGCGACTTGAGAGTCGTAGATCTTTGTAGTTCCAGCTCTTGATGTTTCGGACATGAGAGGTGATCATGGTCGTGGCAGATCCAGCTCTTGAGTTTTTTGGACATGAGAGGTGATCATGATTAAGATGGGAGTTTTTTTCAAGGAAATTCTTTCGATTTTTGATATTTAGTGATTCATCAATACATATGATGAATACTGATACCCTCTGGTGATCTAACATAGCTGGCTGGAAAATGAACCAATGATTGGATGGTTTCCCAGGGTTGCTCTACAAAATAGGGTGATTTTCCAGCCAGCTACGTTAGATCACCATCAGCTGGTGCAGGGGCGGCTGTAGATCGTGGGCCTACCCTGGCTGTATCCACCAATGCGTTACGTTGAGCTTACACGGGCATAGTACTTACACCATATACATGCGGGGTTCTCAAGCCATTGTGGACCTCTAAAATTGTTGGTTTATTCTAAATGGCAAATATTGGATGATTTGGGGCTACACTCATTTTGACAAACCACCCCATGAGACATTGTGCTTGACATAAATGGGGTTGGTATACTGCCATAGTCTGGCTGAAACTCTGGGGTTGGCAGACCACTCCTGAATGAAAGCCACACAGATGAGGCTTATCCCCTGTTACCAGCCTCCATGAACCAGTTGAATCACTGAAAATCCCAATGGTGAACCAATGGTTGGTGGCTTCTTAAAACAGGGATACCCCCCTGTTCTCATTCAATAGTAATCATTTATGGCAATAAACTCCCATATTACCCTGGTTGGTGGTTTCAAGCCTTAAATGAAATATTGGTCACCCAATCATTTGTGAATAATCACTAGGGAAAATAAAAATGTCTAAACAAACAGCAACCAGTGTAGCAATTAATGAACTGCTCCACATAAAGATACCTGGTTGGTGGTTGGTTGGTGGTTGTAACCCCTATGAAATACATGAGTCAACCTAACATGTTTGTTCATGACTACTAAGGAAAATAGAAAAGACATAAAGTTGATCATTCTCCCCTATTAGTCATTATAATCCCCTATCATTAACCACTATTAACCATAGTGAACCCTAGAAATTCCATGAAAATCCCATGGTTTCGCGTTGCAAAATCCCATGGTTCCCTGGACTAGCATTTCGATCATCCTGGCCTCCCATCGGCTGCTCCCCTGACTGAACGTCAACAACGGCACCTTTCGTCACGACACCGCTGGGGGCAACCGCCTGCTGCGGTAGATCTCCATGGTGGACGAGCCATCGCCATGGTCTCCAGATCAGCTAAAGAAATGGTCGAACTACTGGGATTTGGGGGGTGTCAACCATCACTAAGAGTTGGTTCACCAGTTTTGGTTCACGATCACTAACATCATTAATGGTCAACCATCACTAAGAGTTGGTTCACCAGGGAAGTTCATGATTTCCGTTGGATGAAAATCCCCAACAGCACCATGGCTCCTGGGCAAACCCGATGGGTACCACAGATGATCCAGCTAGGCTCAGCGTGGCCGTCCACCTGGAGAGCACCCCCAAGGGGTCGCGAAGTCACGCGTTGAGCAGCCGAAGGGACGAGACGGGCGAGATGAATTTGGATGTACAGCGCACCAGAGATTGAGGCCGGAGTGGCCCATGAGCAGCATGTTGTAGTCTCCACCCGCAAGTTGATCAACCAACCATCCCATGTTCAAAAAGCACGAACCAGATGTGTGTTGTTGGTTTGTTTGGTGTCAAAAGCCTAGTTGGTGAAAAGCGGCCGTTGTTGCGGATTCCGACAAAGGACTATCAAGACTCCACGCTCAATCACGCCTCCCTCGGAGAATACCCCGTCCTAAAAACTATCATCTTGGAAGTGGCTGTTCATAGGGATATCCAACGGTTTTGAGATTCTTCTGCAAGGTGGTGTCCGTGACAATAAATACATACACTTCTGAATTTTCAACATCATCCATGCACACGGTCACCACAACGTATAACTTTTCGTGTGTCCACTGAAATTTTGATCCGGCCGAGGTTTAGTTTTCGATCATTTCCCGAAGTTTCTCCATCAATCCGATCAAAACCATGTCCCCAAGTCTTGGCTTTGATCAGAGCTCAACACCCGAGGACTGACACTGGTGACACTGGTCCCAAAGGAATTGGACATGTTGCTATGACCATGGCTGGCTGTTTTGGCCCACCGTTTGATCATGATATCCCATGATCAACCATGCTAAAGGACCATTGATTTCGGTTGATCTGATCATAATCCTTGCCATGGATTCTCCATTGCTATCCATAAACCTGATCCACAACCCCTATCATCCATCACAATCCATAACCCTTATCAACCATGATCAATGGTCAACCACCATGCTTAAGTGGTTCACCATGATTATCCATAACCCTTATCAACACCAAGCAGCAGTCCTTCATCGCCTCAGTTCAATGGTTGAACAACCTCCATGAAAAATATGCTCAAGTCAGGCAACCATTGGTGAACACTAGGGGAAAAAAACAAAATGTCAAGCAAACCAACAACCAGTATTTGTGTTTCACCATTAGGGTTGCTCATGATTCCCTATGTTTAACCATTGTTCATGGTTCTACCCCCCATAGAGCCCTTGTAAAACCACCAACCAGGTTCACCAAGATTGTTGAACCTATGCTGCCATGAACCACCGGCCATCCACCAGCCATTTTCAGTAGTGAAAACAGCACCTCGAAAGCTGGAGAGATCTGCGAGCTCAGGGTTGAGCAGCCATGGTAACAGTTCATCCAAATGAATACTGGCTGATATGATTTTGGTATCAAGATATCTAATAGTATTATTACCGATCAAAATATTAGGTAGTAATCCAAATATACTAAAATCCACATATTAATGCTTTAAAAAGTAACACTGGTCAATACTGATTGACATTGGTTGATACGGCTTGACACTGCTTGATGTGGGTTGATGCGGGTTGATACAGGTTGATACGGGTTTATACCGGTTGATACGGGTTGATACGGGTTGATACAGATTGACAGTGGTGAGTAGTGGTTGCCACTGGTTGATAATTCTTACTTGACTCGTAATTGTTGACAATAGCTAATCATCGTCAATCCTGCTTAGCAATGAGTAATGAGCATTGTTGATGATCGTCATCATGGTTGACCATGGACATCAGAAATGCTAGTAATCGACAATGTGCAGAAGGCGGCGCCGCAAATGGTCGAAAAGGGTTGATAGTGACTCACGAGGCCAAAATTGAGACCAATACTGGGATGCTAGTAACTATGAAACTATAAATGCTAATGATAAGCTAATTCCATGACCAACAATGGTATAAATAACAATGGTATACCATAGTTACTAAAGATGGTAGTAATGATTTGTGGCATTATTAATTCATCCTACTGCCAACCATTAGTGATACTTATCAATAGTAAATCACACAAATTATCAATAATGGTAACTATGCTTCATTACTTGATAATGATTCGAATTGTGGAAATTGAGGCCGATGAAGAATCAATGAGGTTTCGGTTGAGAGTGGTCTGGGAAGAAATCCCGCTGAATGATGGGTTAACCCCATGGGTTGATAGTGGTCAACAAGGGTTATGGCTATTGAGCTATTGCAATAATACTGGAATAATAGCCAACAAGAATGGCCGAAGAATGTTAACCCCATGGGTTTGCAGTGGTTAAATGTGGTCAAAAAGGGTTATAACCACTGGTGTATAAGGGGATAATAACCAAGAATGATAGTTAATTCCACAGGTCGATGCGTTGGGGGGGTACCATTTCAATGATACCCCCTATTAATCAACCAAGGATTCAGCTTCATCAGGGGCTAAGATTGGTGGTATTGCAAATGATGATTGCGTGATTCATAGTGGCGCTGTTTGATAGAGGCGACTCATGAGCTTTGAATGGCGTTCAACAAAAAAATTGTTCCCTCACGCGAGAATTTGCTGGTGATCAGATCAGCAACGAAAAACTAGTTTCAGAGCTAGTCATCAATCATGGTAGCTTATTGACCATGAATCTCCATTTTTGTTGACGATAGAACTGCACTCTGCTGCTCAGAAATATATAAATACATCGATATACTCAATGACCGTAATTTCATAATCCCATTGATGCTAGTGTGCCTAATTGTATTTAATTAACCACCAGGCGGTTTTCTTTGAATACAACCAATAGTCCCATCCAAGAAGCGCGGTCTTTAAATGTTCGCTGATAAAACTGGGCTCGCATCCCCTCGCTGCATGAACTCATGCCCCTGTGGATGATACCTTCGCAGGTCGCAACGGGACCCGCTGATTCCATCAGATACCCAGGGACCCATTTGTGGGTTGCTTAAAGCAGGGAACCCCCCGAAATGGCTGGTTCAGTCTTATAAAGGACTAATGACTAGCTGGTTGGTGGTTTCAACCCCTACGGAAAATATTGGTCAGCCAAACGAGTGTTAATAATTACTAGAGAAAATAAAAATGTGAATCAAACCACCAACCAGCTAGTATTGGATGGTTAGGAGTATGCCGCGCCTATGATTTGAGAAAGAACCATCCAAATGTTTCTCATCCAAGTGTTTCTATACTAGACATTTAAACTAGTATAGTATCATTGCTGGTTTAGTACTATAAATGGGTACGCCTATGATTTGAGAAACAACCATCTGAATGTCTCAGCACCAGGTTGCTCGCCACCCTGCGCCCACAAGATCTCTTCCCCCTCTTTCCGCTGGATCGCTGTGGCGTCAACATGGTGGTGAACGACATCCGCGGCTGTGAAGATGAATCCTTCATAAACCAATCAATACCTTCAGTTAATATAGTCGTCCCATTTTCCATTCATCCAATTGGTTAAACAGACATAATTATCCATTAGTCAAACATTCATTAATAGGCATAATCCAATCAATTATATAATATAGTTGTCCCATTAGTTATCAATTGGATAGGCTTTAACAACAAGTCGTCCCATTGTAGTTAAAGGCCATCCAAGGCCATCCTTCAATCAATATCCAATCATCAACCATTCGAAATACCGTCAACCAACCATTCAGAATCACCAATAATTATGCAGTACCAATGATCAACCATCTAACAAGAAAAAGAGTCTCCAATTGATTTCTCCTCATAATCTTCCCCAAATCAACCATCAACCATAAGCATCAACATCCAACAACATCCCCACCCAAGATTTACCCAAACCGGGCTCTGCAAAAGTTGGTGGCTGATGAGTGCGTTAACCAATTTTTTACCAACGGCGTCAATAACTACAATAATGAACAATCATCAGCCACAGTTTGAATATTGCCGACAACCAGGTTTAATATTGAAATTATGGTTATTGATCAGTTTAATCGATATATTGACAATTTCATATATATATATACAATCATCAGTTTAATTACAATCATCACTTGCCATATTTGGCCGAACCTGGTTGCCACTGGGTTGGTGGAAATGATTGGTTGCCGCTTCTAGAAAACCATGACCCATACATTTCATACCCACTCGTCGCAAACAATTTTTGGGATTGATCACGGTAAGTGGATCAGAGATTAGGCAGTTTATGATCGTCCAATTAAGCAGCTTATGATCCTTATGGGTGTTTCTCAAAATAGGGGTATCCTCAAATCATCCATTCTTAACCATCTATCATCATAAACCAACCATAGCTTTGGGGTCCACCCTTATTGCGAAGCTTGATCACCAATCAAGCAGCCCAGATCAGGTGCCTAAGAGCTGACGGTCATCCCCAGCTACCTATGAACCCAGTTGTTGCCGCGGGTTTCGTTTCCAGCACCGACAGCGCTCCGCGGACTCAGCCCAGGTGCAAGCAACCTTTCGATCGCTTGCTCCGAAAGTCACCGCGCCCATTGGGCGCGGCGGCGGTAAGATCAGATTGAGGTATTGCAGAATCACAAGAATTGCAGAAGGAATTTTCGCATGTATTGCATAGGGGAGATCTGTGTACGGTATGGCGGTTCTGCGAGTCTCACTAACGTGTTCAACACACGATTTCACAGATTGGACTTGCCCTTCGTATCCCTTCACCTTGTTTTTGGCAGTTCGGCCACCAGAAAAAAATCTGCACTAGTATCTTGCACCACTTTTAGCCGGAGTAATCCAACAGCATCAACCACCAGAGAATGTGATCAATTGCCATGCTACAGTGGTTCACCTGGTCCAAACATATCCAATCTAACAAGCAACAATCATACGAACATGGCAAAAACAATATGGACATAGCCATTGGTGTTGGCATCCGGCACCTTCAGGACTCCCTTCAAAACATCACCGGTTTCAGATGGCATCCTGTCCTCCAAGGCCATAAGGTACTGGTCGCCAGTCCAACTGTTGGTAGGGGTTGACCCCTCTGGCTGATGGTGGCGTTGGACCTGACCTTCTAGGGTGATCAGCAGAACTGACTCAAACCAGTTATTGTTGGTTCAAATGATAGCTATCAATCTCAAATGGCTATATAATTGAGGTTTGATGTTTACGGATGATGAATGGATGGTCAAGCGATGCAACCAGTCTTTGTTGATATTGCGTCTTCTGAGTTTCCATGCATCGCGAACCACCGACGAGGCATTTCCCCTATGTTGCCGAGCAGTAATGCTCCAAAATCGAGCTTTCGGGAGAGGCGCAGGACAGGAGTCGGTGAACTGGTTTCTCAAATCAAAACTGCAAGATCTACAAGAAGAATCTACCTGAAGATACAGCTGCTGGTAGATGTCGCTGTGACCACACTTGTCCCTTGCACACGCCATGTTCTCCCGCGCGGGCAAACCGCACCTGAAACCGCATGAGCTGGTAAGGACAAGCACGGCGCACCGCAAGACAAGCAGCTGAATTCAAAAAAATTGCAAAGCCTCCAGGCGTTTGGCGTGGCAGGAGGTGCCAGTGATGGGAGGTAATACTTTCCATTGGGGTCAGCTTCAAACTCCAAGGGTAGCAAGTCAAAAATCAGAGCCAGTTTCCAGAGCTCGTGATCATCCAAGGATGGATCAACATGGCCAACATACGAACCTTGTCGATGGCGTGCCTCAAACGAATATTTGGTGAACGAACCCTCCTGCTATAGCTCCTGGCTTCCCTCCCCCGTGTTAAAGGCCCTTTAAAAGGCTAGTAACGGGTGCCCTTGGCTCCAAATCCCTCCCTCCCAACCACCAGCCAGCAAAATGTCGTTGATGTTTTCAAAACAAAAGATGATCATCTACGCTTACGTTACAACCCTTTTGATAGTGCTGAAGCGCCCCGGTTTTCCTAAAAAATAAGACATGAGATATACATTTGCTGTATATAGATGTCATTGTCTTCCAAGCGAATGTTTATACACGTATGCATGCATGTATGCATACAGTATGCACAATATGAGTATATTGCAATAGCAATAAAAGAACAGAAAAAGGAATAGATTGTATAATATTTTGTATATGCGTGTGTGTGTGTGTGTGTGTCTCGAGATACATGTATCACATACCCAATCCTGTAGGCTCCTCAGATCCCCACAACGGGCCAGACTGCTGGGTGCCACAGGATCTGCCAGAGTTACACCAAGTTGGTTGGAGGACATGATCACTACGATCCTGGTATCAAAACCAGAGATTTCTGGGGTCGATGCTCTCCCAAATTTTCTTCGCATGCACACGGATTCTGTGTCCCACGCGCCTAGCAGAAATGTGCGATAAAAGATGGAGGATGGTTACGCCATCCCAAAAAAAAATGGCAAGTCAATTAGATCATGTTGAAAGCACCAAGCAGATTTGGGACATATATCCAGCCACATATTCCAGCCAATTGTGCGTGTGTGTCACCTGGGTCGTTCCAGTCACGTTACCGTCAGAGCGTTCACTTTCTCCTCTTTTCAGGGGGCCCGGTCTTGCTGGGTCAAATGATTTCATCTTTGAACCATAGATCCCGCTATTTGGGATAAAGCACCAGCTGGTCGCAGTTCAACTGGGGCCCGTTTTATACAGCCCACTACAGGGTTTCAACCTTCCAACCCGAAGCAATTGCAACCAATGCTGGTGATCCAGCATCGCATCCACTTGATGCGAAGCCTTATCTCAGAAAGCTCAGCAGTTCTAAGCATTTTGCAAGCCAGGTGGAGGGTGCGATGTCGATCTCCGTGATCGAAGCCCTAAGAGATCGGTCACCATCTAGGTAAATCATGGTAAATCAACCGAAGCAACGGGGTACCATCCGGCAGTGTAACGTTGTTGGCTTCCACGGCGCCCCCGGCGCACCAGTTTACAATGTGAAGAATGTGACCTGAGCGCTCGCCACATGCTGTAGGTGAAGCTCACTACTGGTGAAGCTCGGTGGTGGCGGTGATAGGTTATTAACGTCTACATATCATTAGTCCTGGTTAATGATGGTAAGTCGGGTAAGTGATAGGATGGATAATGATGGTTCATGACAGTACTGATTAGTTATTGAGATAATGATGGTCTGTGATAGTGATAGTTGATAAGCTAAGTTGATCGTCAACAAGTATGACATCATCAATAAATGTCCATATTGACAAGCATTGAACCTTCATGAATCAATACTAACCATCACTAAAGTTGATAATTGATAATGAATCAATACTAACCATCACTAACCATCATGAATCAATACTAACCATCATAAATCAATTAATGTCAATATTAACCATCATTGATAATCTACCACCTAAAGTTGAGGGAAATTGCCCCGTCCTTGGGCAGCGTGACATTTGCGCTCAGGTGAAGGGTCGTGTTATTCATAGAATCTGTAACTGTTTGCCGCAACGACGTAACACGAGGGTATAACATACAGCCCGGGTGGATATTCATGACGGTATATGATATATAATGATATTCTCACCAGAATGTGGCTGGCCTAATGTTATTTCAAAACAGTAGTGCCATACTACGAGAAAAAGTAAGTCCTTTTTCATGTAGCGCCATCGCCCTCGATGAAAAATGGTTACTACTTGATTTCGCCCTTCGGTGGTTTACCCCCGTCCATGAAGCACGATGTTCATGATCTCAGTTGCTGGTTTAGAAAAGAAACCGAACCAGGATCACAGATGCAAATCAGATATCTCTTGCATCAATCATCATTAAAGGGTAAAACCTCATTGTAAGAGGCTACTGTTCAACTATTTCTTGATGGCAACCCCTGCAAAGATTTGCAGCCTTCAGCACCGGCGAAGCTTGAGCAACGTGGGCGACCTTCCACAGCTAGGGGATTCCTCCCTCTTTTTTGTGTATGGATTGTGTTCGCAAAAGACTACCCGTATACTCCAACAATTTAACCAGTCACAAACTGTGATACACAATATTAACAATCTCAACAATATTAGATCTGGTTGGCAACAATTTATCAATATACAATACCCGTGATCAACCACTAACCAAAGTCAACAACTATTTCTCAGCAGTACCGCGATCACTCATCTTGAAGCATTCCCAAATAGTCCCAAACCTTAAGCACCCTGATGATTCACTATTACCGACTATGATCAACCAAACCACTGCCAGCCTGGATCAACCAATGTTTAAGCATCAATCAACCATGAGCTTCCACCAATCGGCCATAAATCAACCATTCTTAACCATCAATCCACCCATTTTCATCCATCAATCAACCATTCTTAATCATCAATCTACCGCTCTTAGCTTTCAATCAACCATTCTTAGCCATCCATCAACCAGTCTTAACCATCAATCAACCATTCTGAGCCATTCTTGACCATTCTTAACCATCAATCAATCGTTCTTAAGCATCAATCAACCAAAGTTTTACCATCAATGAACCCATGTAATGTTTAACCATCAGTCAACCATTTTTAACCATCAAGCAACCATAATCAGCCATCAATCAACCAACTTTAACCATCAATCAACCAACGTTTAACCATCAATGAACCGTTTTTAACCCTCAAGCAACCATTTTCAACCATCGATCAACCAACGTCTGACCATCAATCCACCATTCTTACCTATCAACCCACCAGTCTTAGCCATCAATCCACCATTCGTAACCTTCAGCCAACCAACATTCAACCATTAATCAACAATTCTTAACCATCAATCATCCGTTATTCACCATCAATAATTAACCATCAGTTGACCGTGAATCAACCAGCGTTTTAACAACCATGTTCAAGCATCAATGAACCAGCGTTTAACCATCAATCAACCATTCTTAACCATCAACCAACCAACATTCAAGCATCAATCAACGAATTTTACCCTCTGGTGAACTAACATAGCAATGGAAAATCCACCAAGTTATAGCTGATTTTCCAGGGTTTCCCTAGAGAAATGATGATTCTCCATTGCAATGTGAGATCACAGGAGTGTAGCCATGCCATCCATCAACCACGATCATCCCACTACCAACCCTGCAAGGCGCAGAATCTGCCAGATAGGTTGTTGGAGCTCCCTGCCTTGGCAATGCTTCAGGAGCTGATGGCGGCTAGCATAGGGAAACCATGGGATTTTATAGCGCAACCATGGGATTTTCCAGGGTTAACTATGGTTAATGGTAGTGAAACCATAGGTTTTTCTAGGGAAACCATGGGATGTTCAGGGATATTCGAGGGTTCAGTATAGTCAAGAATAGTGCATAATAGGTCAATATGGTGGTTTCTTCAAATAGGGGTATCCCCAAAATGTGCGTAACTGTGCATCCAAGTTTCCTCTGGGTGATGTGCGTTAACGATGGTGAAACTTGTGTTTTTCTGGAGGGTTGCAATGGCTTTTTAATAGGGAAAAACCAACAACAATGATGATTAGGCAACTACTTTATGGTTGATGTTTGGTCAATGATTAATATAAACATAGATACATATATATATATATATGTCATGTATATATGGTGAGTTGGGTCAATATTAATCAACCAATATATGGCTGGGGTCAGTGGTTTGATACTGCTGGGGATCATAACCTACAAGACTAGGGGATATACCAACTTAATTAATGAAGTTATATCGCGGGCTTACCATCAATAGTAAACCAAGTAGCCACCGAAATAGACATAGACAAATCAAGTAAATATACATATACAAATATGATATCATATATATATATATATTTATTTATTTAAAAATATATATATATATACATATTAATGTATACATATTAATGTACACATATTAATGTATACATATTAATGTACACATATTAATGTATACATATTAATGTACACATATTAATGTATACATATTAATGTATACATGCATATGTGTATATATGAATATATATACATATACATGTGGGAGTTTCTCAAGGCATAGGCGACCCTCTGGCATCATCCCCAGCCATGGTCTGCTTTAGGTAATCAAGCAGGGTGTTTTTGGGTGTACCCCAATTTGAGAAACAATCATACGATTAAAGAGGTGAAACTAATAAGGTGGTTCTATATGATTCGTTGACTGTCGATGATGGTTGATTGATCAATCATGGCTCAGAGTGCTGACACCAACAGCAAATCTGGTTGATTGACCTGTGGCAATTGCGGGAAACAATTGGTATTGACAAGAAATCTTCCAGTCGTCATTAAGGAATATTTGGTCAATCACCATTAACCACCATAAAACGTCATTAGCCATCATTAATCAAAACTATTCCGTGCAACTGTTGGTCAGTAGCCTATGTGAGGCGCATCACCAAACGATACCCTCACCACCTGTAGCTGCACGACACTCCCTGCGAGACCAGTTTTGGGGTACCAGCAAATCATCCACTATGAGTCTTTTTCAATAGTAAACAATCTATTTTTGGGGCTTCCCTATTACAAGAGACCCCTACATGTATAATAGGGGTATCCCTCAATCAACAAGCCAGGCATTTTTTGGGTCCCCCATGTTAAGAACCAACTCTCTATAAAAATATACATATATATATATATATATACATGTATATGTATATGTATATGTATATTCAAAATGTATATAAATGTATGCATATCTAAATGGTCCACATTCATACCAATATATGCCCACATATATTGGAACTATGTATAAAATGAAGGGTTATATGTATATATATACACTATATATGTCAGCTATATATGTATATGGTTGTGGGTCAGTTCACCCTTAGTCCCCCTGGTTCCCCTATCATTTACCAGCTTGCTTCCCTTATGACATTGCTGGTGAACTTATCCCCCATGAAGCCGTTGGTTCATTGACTGCTTGACCCAACTCGCCATATGGTCCACGTTCATACCCACCATCGAGCAGCTCACAGCTCTGCTTTCAGACCAGCGATTGCCGCGTCACGAACGAAATCCTTCAGGTGGCTCCAGTCCAGGTGGGGGTCGTAGTGACACCACCTGTGCGATCCCGGTCACAGCACGGGTGGGTTGGGCTATGGTGGTTGATGGTCTACCCTGGTTGATGGCGAATAAAATATATGCTTGACATATGGCGATGGGTCAATATTCACAAATAATCATAGGGGGTTCTAACCAACCAATCATAGGGAAAACAATGTTTAATGATAGGGGAACCAGGGGTACAGGGTTTGACCCATAGCCAGATGGAAGTACCTACTACTCAAAAGATGAATAAGGATCCAGAAAGATGATCAAAAGATGGTTTACAGGTGGTTACAAGATGGTTGACGACGGATCCGTAATACTTAATTATGGGGAATCTTGCCGATGGTTTAGAGTGTTGGACGATGGCTAATTGATGGTTCATGATGATCTTGGTTCGTAATGGCTAGGTGGGGAGGAGAACGGTTGAGGCTGGTTGGGAATGATACGGTTAATGATACGGCTGATCTCAGGGCAGTATCATCTACAATCATTGATACATTACTGATTCATAATGATAGTTCTCCACCATCATCAACATCAACTATCGTAGACCATCATGATCACTCATCGACAATCATCAATCTTGATGAGATTTACAACCGTCAGTTACTTCAATCGCCTGAAACCAACCATCAAGCTCAAATCGACCATCAAGCTATTCCGGAAAAAGCAGCACTGTCGATCAACAATTGTCAAGTATCATTGCCAGCAGGTTTTCCAGGGCAGTACCATCAGCTGCTCCGGAAAAAGTTGCCCAACAACAACCAGTCGAAGAACTTTGGCTTTTGGCATACCTCACTCACAACCTGTCAATCAATCAACGAGTCAACTAGTCAACTAGTCAACCATCACCAACTAACTGACATCCAAGCAACCAACCAATCAACCAACCAACCAACCAACCACTCAACCAACCAGTCAAGCAGTCCACCGTCATCGGATCTGCGATGACGCGACCGTGGCTTCATAAGCTCCGTCCCTGCGAAATAGCTCTGACATGGTCGCTATGGACACCCGGCATGAGCAATCAAAGAGAGCAACCATAGCTTGTGGGTGTTAACTCTGGATAATGGTTCTCAATATGAAATTATAATGGTTGGTAGTAGGGGATAGCCAACAATGATGGTGAACAACTACTATATGGGTGTTTCTGAAGCCAGTTTGGGGACCCAAAAGCCAGTTGTTGCTATCTATTCATGAATTTATTGATTCGAAACACACATGTTTCCACATTGCTGATAATTCTGAACAGCTGTGTCGCATCGCAAACCAAACTTTCCCAGAGACGGTTCATCGCACCTCACTGCCACTAACATCAGGAGTCCTGTTGAAAGAGCTCGCGCAAGGTTGCATCATGAGGCTGGGGGACATCTGTGTCGATGAGGAACACGAAGAAGGTTTTCTGGACAATGGACGCGATGGATCGGAGCAATGTCAAGTCAGCGGCGTTGCTGAGGGTCAGAGCACGGCTTGTGCGGACGAAGCCTTGTGCGGTGTTGGCCCCATCGGCCTCGAGCTCATCCAACAATTGACGAAAAGGATCATTGTTCCCACTGAGGTGCACAATGACGTCGGCGAGGTTGGTAGCGGAGCAGCTGACCTTGAAGTGCCCCCGAATGTTGGGGGGTGCACAATTGAACAACGTCTGGTCAGGATTGCTAGCGCCGAGGTATTCCCACGACCAGGCAGCATTGAGCCAACAGATCGATATCCGGCGGAGCCCAGATTCGAACGCTGATCCGAAAACCCGTAGAATTGCTCGTTAAAGCAAGGCTTTCCAATAGATCTTCCCGTCAAACTCAGCGATTCTGGGGGTAACCAAGGCTTCGGGGCGATGGGCTTCCCATGGCCGACTTGAAAAGTTCTTCCAGCATGCCAATTTTATCAAAATGCAATGATTGTCTATAATTCACCACAATGATTGCATGATGCAATTCACAAAATGTAATTGCCAATTACTATCAAAGTGACATTCCAACAATTCACATTGTCAAGTAAGTGTTTTTCATTAATTAATCATCGTTGCTGATTGGTTTCTTCCAGCATGTTAATTACTATTCATTTCTACAACTTCTGTCGCTTGTCAAACCTTGGGTGCTGCAATGGAAAATCACCCATTTGTAGATAGCTTCCCAAGGATTGTCCCAAAAAATCTGTGTCTGTGCCAAAATAGTGCTACCCCCAAAACCAATGGTTTCCTAGTAAAATGATAGTCTTTTTTAGTGGGTTGCAATGGTAACCCTATTTGCACATACCAATCTTGCAAATCATGGCGATCTTCCACCTGTCCAAGTCTATGGCTTGTTGGATATTCACCATGCGGCTTTGTCCACTTCGCGATGGTGTATCCTCAGTCGTCACGACCGGTTTCCGTAGAATAATGATCCTGAAATTGGTTCGTCAAGGGGTGCCACCATGGCTATGGACAAACCCATATGGGTGTTTCTCAAAATAGGAAACACCAGAAATGGTTGGTTCTTTACTTTGAATGGCTAATCAACTGGATGTTAAGTGGGTAGTCCCCAAACTGACTTGAGAAACCCTCATATTATGTTGATCGCCAATTGACCAACAGTCATCATCAACCCGTATCGCCTTGATGTTGACGTATCGCACTACCATGGCGGCTTGGACAAAGCCACGGCTGGGTGTTTCTCAGGAAACACGGCCGCTCAGGACGCTGGCCTGACTCTTCTCAAGCGCGTGAGACTGGGCTAGTGGCCGACCAGTACGGTGAGCCACCAGACCACTAATCACTAATCAACCACCAATCAACCATTCAAAATCATCAATCAACCATTTCAAGATCACTAGTCAACCTCTCTCGGACATTCGTCTCAGCTAGTCCAGGCGTGAGACTGGGCTAGTGGCCGACCAGTACGGTGAGCCACCAGACCACTAATCACTAATCAACCACCAATCAACCATTCAAAATCATCAATCAACCATTTCAAGATCACTAGTCAACCTCTCTCGGACATTCGTCTCAGCTAGTCCAGGCGTGAGACTGGGCTAGTGGCCGACCAGTACGGTGAGCCACCAGACCACTAATCACTAATCAACCACCAATCAACCATTCAAAATCATCAATCAACCATTTCAAGATCACTAGTCAACCTCTCTCGGACATTCGTCTCAGCTAGTCCAGGCGTGAGACTGGGCTAGTGGCCGACCAGTACGGTGAGCCACCAGACCACTAATCACTAATCAACCACCAATCAACCATTCAAAATCATCAATCAACCATTTCAAGATCACTAGTCAACCTCTCTCGGACATTCGTCTCAGCTAGTCCAGGCGTGAGACTGGGCTAGTGGCCGACCAGTACGGTGAGCCACCAGACCACTAATCACTAATCAACCACCAATCAACCATTCAAAATCATCAATCAACCATTTCAAGATCACTAGTCAACCTCTCTCGGACATTCGTCTCAGCTAGTCCAGGCGTGAGACTGGGCTAGTGGCCGACCAGTACGGTGAGCCACCAGACCACTAATCACTAATCAACCACCAATCAACCATTCAAAATCATCAATCAACCATTTCAAGATCACTAGTCAACCTCTCTCGGACATTCGTCTCAGCTAGTCCAGGCGTGAGACTGGGCTAGTGGCCGACCAGTACGGTGAGCCACCAGACCACTAATCACTAATCAACCACCAATCAACCATTCAAAATCATCAATCAACCATTTCAAGATCACTAGTCAACCTCTCTCGGACATTCGTCTCAGCTAGTCCAGGCGTGAGACTGGGCTAGTGGCCGACCAGTACGGTGAGCCACCAGACCACTAATCACTAATCAACCACCAATCAACCATTCAAAATCATCAATCAACCATTTCAAGATCACTAGTCAACCTCTCTCGGACATTCGTCTCAGCTAGTCCAGGCGTGAGACTGGGCTAGTGGCCGACCAGTACGGTGAGCCACCAGACCACTAATCACTAATCAACCACCAATCAACCATTCAAAATCATCAATCAACCATTTCAAGATCACTAGTCAACCTCTCTCGGACATTCGTCTCAGCTAGTCCAGGCGTGAGACTGGGCTAGTGGCCGACCAGTACGGTGAGCCACCAGACCACTAATCACTAATCAACCACCAATCAACCATTCAAAATCATCAATCAACCATTTCAAGATCACTAGTCAACCTCTCTCGGACATTCGTCTCAGCTAGTCCAGGCGTGAGACTGGGCTAGTGGCCGACCAGTACGGTGAGCCACCAGACCACTAATCACTAATCAACCACCAATCAACCATTCAAAATCATCAATCAACCATTTCAAGATCACTAGTCAACCTCTCTCGGACATTCGTCTCAGCTAGTCCAGGCGTGAGACTGGGCTAGTGGCCGACCAGTACGGTGAGCCACCAGACCACTAATCACTAATCAACCACCAATCAACCATTCAAAATCATCAATCAACCATTTCAAGATCACTAGTCAACCTCTCTCGGACATTCGTCTCAGCTAGTCCAGGCGTGAGACTGGGCTAGTGGCCGACCAGTACGGTGAGCCACCAGACCACTAATCACTAATCAACCACCAATCAACCATTCAAAATCATCAATCAACCATTTCAAGATCACTAGTCAACCTCTCTCGGACATTCGTCTCAGCTAGTCCAGGCGTGAGACTGGGCTAGTGGCCGACCAGTACGGTGAGCCACCAGACCACTAATCACTAATCAACCACCAATCAACCATTCAAAATCATCAATCAACCATTTCAAGATCACTAGTCAACCTCTCTCGGACATTCGTCTCAGCTAGTCCAGGCGTGAGACTGGGCTAGTGGCCGACCAGTACGGTGAGCCACCAGACCACTAATCACTAATCAACCACCAATCAACCATTCAAAATCATCAATCAACCATTTCAAGATCACTAGTCAACCTCTCTCGGACATTCGTCTCAGCTAGTCCAGGCGTGAGACTGGGCTAGTGGCCGACCAGTACGGTGAGCCACCAGACCACTAATCACTAATCAACCACCAATCAACCATTCAAAATCATCAATCAACCATTTCAAGATCACTAGTCAACCTCTCTCGGACATTCGTCTCAGCTAGTCCAGGCGTGAGACTGGGCTAGTGGCCGACCAGTACGGTGAGCCACCAGACCACTAATCACTAATCAACCACCAATCAACCATTCAAAATCATCAATCAACCATTTCAAGATCACTAGTCAACCTCTCTCGGACATTCGTCTCAGCTAGTCCAGGCGTGAGACTGGGCTAGTGGCCGACCAGTACGGTGAGCCACCAGACCACTAATCACTAATCAACCACCAATCAACCATTCAAAATCATCAATCAACCATTTCAAGATCACTAGTCAACCTCTCTCGGACATTCGTCTCAGCTAGTCCAGGCGTGAGACTGGGCTAGTGGCCGACCAGTACGGTGAGCCACCAGACCACTAATCACTAATCAACCACCAATCAACCATTCAAAATCATCAATCAACCATTTCAAGATCACTAGTCAACCTCTCTCGGACATTCGTCTCAGCTAGTCCAGGCGTGAGACTGGGCTAGTGGCCGACCAGTACGGTGAGCCACCAGACCACTAATCACTAATCAACCACCAATCAACCATTCAAAATCATCAATCAACCATTTCAAGATCACTAGTCAACCTCTCTCGGACATTCGTCTCAGCTAGTCCAGGCGTGAGACTGGGCTAGTGGCCGACCAGTACGGTGAGCCACCAGACCACTAATCACTAATCAACCACCAATCAACCATTCAAAATCATCAATCAACCATTTCAAGATCACTAGTCAACCTCTCTCGGACATTCGTCTCAGCTAGTCCAGGCGTGAGACTGGGCTAGTGGCCGACCAGTACGGTGAGCCACCAGACCACTAATCACTAATCAACCACCAATCAACCATTCAAAATCATCAATCAACCATTTCAAGATCACTAGTCAACCTCTCTCGGACATTCGTCTCAGCTAGTCCAGGCGTGAGACTGGGCTAGTGGCCGACCAGTACGGTGAGCCACCAGACCACTAATCACTAATCAACCACCAATCAACCATTCAAAATCATCAATCAACCATTTCAAGATCACTAGTCAACCTCTCTCGGACATTCGTCTCAGCTAGTCCAGGCGTGAGACTGGGCTAGTGGCCGACCAGTACGGTGAGCCACCAGACCACTAATCACTAATCAACCACCAATCAACCATTCAAAATCATCAATCAACCATTTCAAGATCACTAGTCAACCTCTCTCGGACATTCGTCTCAGCTAGTCCAGGCGTGAGACTGGGCTAGTGGCCGACCAGTACGGTGAGCCACCAGACCACTAATCACTAATCAACCACCAATCAACCATTCAAAATCATCAATCAACCATTTCAAGATCACTAGTCAACCTCTCTCGGACATTCGTCTCAGCTAGTCCAGGCGTGAGACTGGGCTAGTGGCCGACCAGTACGGTGAGCCACCAGACCACTAATCACTAATCAACCACCAATCAACCATTCAAAATCATCAATCAACCATTTCAAGATCACTAGTCAACCTCTCTCGGACATTCGTCTCAGCTAGTCCAGGCGTGAGACTGGGCTAGTGGCCGACCAGTACGGTGAGCCACCAGACCACTAATCACTAATCAACCACCAATCAACCATTCAAAATCATCAATCAACCATTTCAAGATCACTAGTCAACCTCTCTCGGACATTCGTCTCAGCTAGTCCAGGCGTGAGACTGGGCTAGTGGCCGACCAGTACGGTGAGCCACCAGACCACTAATCACTAATCAACCACCAATCAACCATTCAAAATCATCAATCAACCATTTCAAGATCACTAGTCAACCTCTCTCGGACATTCGTCTCAGCTAGTCCAGGCGTGAGACTGGGCTAGTGGCCGACCAGTACGGTGAGCCACCAGACCACTAATCACTAATCAACCACCAATCAACCATTCAAAATCATCAATCAACCATTTCAAGATCACTAATCAACCAGTCATCAACTTCAAATCCACCACCCACACCGGCGCGCACGCACTCCGGGTGCCCCAACGAAGAAACGGTGCAGCTGCGGAAGGACTGGCCCAAATCCTGACTTCGCGAAGCACGTGGCGAATCGAAGCATGGGGCGCTTGGGAAGATTTGGGGGCTGAGTAATGGTTATACTTAACGTATTATCATTATGGTTAATGATATGGTTATGGTTAATGATATAACCATAATGATTATAACCAATGATAATAATGATAGTAATGATAGGTTGTTTATTGTTAATGTATGGGTGTGGGTCAATACTAACCATCAATAATGGCTTATAATGACCAACCAAATCATAGGGAAAACAATGGTTAATGTATCATAGTTAACGTATTATCATTATGGTTAATGATATAACCATAATGATTATAACCAATGATAATAATGAGTAATTATACTTAACTTGAGTAGTTTATGGTTAATGTATCATGGTTAACGTATTATTATTGTTAATGATTATAAGCAATGATTATGGTTGATGCTGGCTTAAGATTATGGTTACATTTCATTGGTTATTATGGCTCACAATTTTAAGGTTGATCGACTTTAAGGTTGATGGCCTTGGTTAACGATCGTTGATGCTAATGGTCAATGTATTCGTGAACCGCTATTATGATCATTGAATGACTATTAACCATGGTTAATGATGGTCAATGGTTCATGGTTGATAAATGGTTATACTAAGTAATAATTATGGTAGATTATTGTTGGTTAATAGTAACTCATGGTCAAATCTAAATGGTTGATTGATTTATGTATTAATTGGTGATTGATTAGTGGCTGCTAATCGCTGATTGCGGGCTAATATAGATGATAATGATTCAGAATGGTTGATGTATGATTGATATATGGCTAATAATGGTGGCTTGTATACATGTGCATGCATAATCTCTGATAATGATCGAGTGCGGTTGATATTATGTGGCAAATATATGGCCAGGCTGTTTGGATTCTAGCAAATGCCTCCAAGCGACCACTCGTTTCGCTACACACATCAGATTGGGGTATATAGACAAACTTTGAGGGCACCACATATTTTGGTGTTTCTCAAATTAGGGGACACCGAGTTACTATCCAGTTTTCAAACCGTTTATGGTATTAAACCAAACATTCTGGGGGTCCTCTATCTTGAGAAACCACCATTTTGGGTTTAGAGATCGAAAACAGCTGAGCTACGCAAGAATTTGGGCGTCTGAAAGGATCGACTATTGCTTGAGGATGTTGCTGATGAGGACTACAGCGTGAGACGTGTTTGAACTCGGGGGAAAAAAAGTTTGTGTACCAAATCTATTCGATTCTGTATGATGAAGCATATGGGAGTTTCTCAAAATAGGGGTCCCCAATTAACATCCAATTTATGAGTCTGTTATAGTAATAGACCACAAATAATGTTTGGGTTTCCCACTGGCTTGAAAAAGCACTATATACATATATTCATCATAACCTGCAACCACCAGTAACCATTTAGTCGCCAATACCAACGATCATTAGCCAGCATGAACCATCAGGAACCATTGCCCACCATTTGTGGACCCTACCCAAAGCACCAATTCACTGTCGTGTTTAGTTGCCAGATATGGAACATAATGAACCATCTCATTTAAGCATCAATCAACCATAATCAATCATTGGATTCACCATCACCGCAGCCATCGTTGATCATCAGATTCCCTCCGGAAACTGATTGTCCCAAAAAATATTCATGAAAAGCATCAGTAGGTGGTCATCAACCATGATTTAACCACTGAATTAACCATAAATTTTCAGAGCACTCATTGCAAATATCTATTACTAAGCAAAAATCAAAAGCACTTACTATCTTGAATTAAATAAAAGCACTACAATAAAGCAGACATCAACCACTATTCAACCACGCAATGCAACGGTCATCACCATTGTGAACCATATCATCGATCATTATTTGGTTGATGATTGGACCACCCCTCTGAAAAATATTCGCAAGTCAATCAACCAACCCAAGTGTTTCCAGAGGGCAGGATATTTTCAGAGGGGGTTCTGGTAATATTAGTCAATCAACCCACCATCCCAAGTACTCGAGATTCTTTTTTTCAAAAACACTACTCAGCCATGAAGCAGAACCACCCAATTGAACCAAAAGCTTCAACCATAATTAATCACTCTCCTCAACAATCATCCATCATCAACCACCATTCTCAAGGCATTCCCCACCAACCAGTAACCACAACAACCACATATACAACATCATATAACTAACCACCAACCACCAACCACCAACCATTCACCACCAACCACCGACCATGAACCACGCCATAACCACCCCCACGACTCAGCGGGACCTCCTCGCTTTTGCTCGTTTTCGCACTCTCGGAGTCCGACGTGTCGGCTCCATCTGCGGTGCGAAGACAGTGCGAAGGCGGCGAGGGAGTCGTATCATGACTAAGAAGAGTTGACATAGTAAGCAGTTGTTCTAGTACTAATAGTTGAATAGTTGTAGTTGAATAGTAATAGTTGCATTCTAGTAATAGTAATTAACAGTAATAATTGAATAGCTGTAGGCAGTTTCAACTGTAGTTCTAGAAATCATAGGAATCATGATAGTAGTACAGTTTCTAATTAGGTAGTACTATTAGAATAGTTGAAATAGTAATAGTTCTTGTTGTTGTTGTGGCAGTATGTAACAAATGATAATGCTATGCAAGAACCAATGTATAACAAAAAACGATCAAACAACATCTAACAAAAGCAAACAACCTATAGTGCCGGACGGTACACATGCGCCAAAGCCGCTTGCATGATACTGTGTTGACTTTTTAACCTCCTTGTCGCTGTGCTGTGCTACCCCTGTCCAATCGAGATGAGTTGATTTGAGGCCAGTCATATCCATACATATCTGAATCATCCAAGATTTTCATGGGTTCATCAACTTCCGCCTTCATACCTGTGTTGGGGCTGTTTGTAGACCAAATCTTGCTGGCTAGATCCTAGCTATAACTTCTGAGTCACTGCAAGGTACTTGGGTGACCACTTGAAATCATCATCTCAGTCTGAGGAGGTATCCTCAGAAGACTCACCCCCAAGCATGACGTGATTATACCTATGTAGCTTTTTGCTGCGTGGTGTCCCCGTTTATCGGCCATGGTTCACCCAGTGACCATCCTGAGAAACAACTGCAATCGTTTCCGACTCAACTTCTTCATCAACACTCAACATCAACCAACCAGCCCTCAACTAGAACTACCATCTGACATCATCTAACATCAACATCCAACCCAACCAACCCAACCCACCAAGCCCACCACCCACGCACCGCCCAGCACCGTCCCTGGGTTTCCCCGCCCCGGCCCTCGTTGCGTTCCCCGGTGGACGACGGAGCCATGGACCGCGCGGCGGGTGGCGGGGCGGCGCTGGCGCTCTTGGAGCAACCAATACATGGCCCAGTTGGACGCTTCAGCGTCCTCAGAGGTGCGGGAAGAGTTGCGGGATGTGAGATGTGAGTTGTCAGGGTGAAATGAGTTATGGATAGTGATTAATGGTTGATGGTTGATGGTTAATGACAATGAAAATGGTTGATGGTTAATTGTAAATGAATGGTTAATGGTTGATGGTTGATGGGGAATGATCATGAAAATGGTTGATGGTTAATGGTTAATGGTTAATTATTAACGAATGCTTAATTGTTTATGATGGTGAATGATTAATGATTAATGATTATGATAATGGTAATGATTCATGGTAATGATAATGATGACGGTGGATGGTGAATGGTGAATGGTTAATGATTAATGATGCGCTTGGTCGTGGCCATCATTGACAGGGGTGCAGAAGTGACCATAGAAAACTGAATGGTTTATGATAGTTGATAATGGATAAGTGATACAGTTCAGGGTCTATGATTGTGTTAATGACAGGAATGAACTGATAGTGGCGAATGATAGCCAATCCATCTTAATAATCGTTGATGGTGATAGAATGATGATGGTTGATGTTTAATCAAAGATGCGTGATGGAGTCCTAAGAGAGATGGATGATGGAGCTCATCATGAGTTGATCGTTGAGGGATGGGATGATAGTGATGCTCATTAGCTGGGGTCGATACAAAGAGATGGAAGTGATAGTCAATGATCAATAATGGTGACTAGTGATAGAACGATGATGGTTCTTGGCTGAACATTCATAGTGGTCAATATAATTAGTGGGGGGTGATTATCAGTCATCATTGCTAGGGTTACACTGATAGTGGTAAATGATCATTAGTAGAGGCAATAACCAGTGACTGGACCCAGAAATGCTGGCAAGAATCATTGGTTACCATGGAATGCTGAGCTACCAATGGCTTTAACATCGCAACAGTGGTGGGATGTAGCCAGCTGTAACCTGAGATGGTGGTTGGTGCCTAGTGAAACGCCAAGGGTTTACCACGTTGAGAGATGCAACCAACCTGTTGCACACATGCTGCATGCAGCTGGGACAAACAGCAAGGTGAGAGAGTTGCTTGTTCAGCAGGGATATAAAGAGCCACAAGGGGGATATGATAATCAACAATCAACAATAGTAGCTATGGTCCTATGGTTGTGGTTGAGAATCACTTGTAGGGGATTGTGGTGGTGCTTAATGATAGTTATATAAGAATTGTCAATAATGCTTAAGATATCGACCTGAGTTCAATAACAGGAGTTGGATAACCAGCGAGGCCCAACCATAATCAGCCACCAGGTATACCGGGAACCGGGCATGACAACCCTGAGAGATGGACACTCCAGGTGGGTTACCATCAATCTTCAGCAACAAGCAGCAATGATATAACAACATGCATCCTGAGAGATTGGGTACCTAGTATGGATGCTAAGCAACAAGAGTGGGGCAAACTTGGATAGTGCTTTTGGGTCACTAGGATGGTGGGTTACCACCAATCTTCAACAAGAATGTTTTGTGTTCACACCAGCAATCTGGTTAGGATGGTTGGGATGGTTAGAATGTTCTGAAATTGATGATGGGAAGAGAACCGCAAGCTCAAACGCACAAACAGCAACCTGGTATCGTTGCTTAGCTTTGGTACATCCTGAGCTTTGGGGATGGTTAACCAGGCAACAAGAGCCCCATACAACAGCAACAATCAAGCTGATCAAACTGAGTTGGTTCAGCAATAAGAGTTGGATAACCAGCGATGAGCACCAAAACCAACCAGCAACACACAGAGTCTTTGGGATAGTGAACCAGCAACAAGAGTGGGAGTTTCGACCATCAATAGGCAGCAGCAAACGGCAATGATAGAACGACTATCATCCTGAAATGTGGTTCGGTGATGGGTGCGTCGTTCAACTGCAAGCTGCTGGGAAGCAACCACACTATTCATCCAGTTGGTTATTGATAGTCTTGCACCAGCAATCACATGCAATGAGGAAGTAACTGCTGACAGACCCGGTGGAGGTAAAAACACTCAACCAACCAGGATTGTGGGACCGGAGCTGGATCTAACAACAATTCTTGTTTGCTTGTTTTTTGGTGACAAGGCACGTGTGTATAACTGGGACATACATGACCATGGTAGCCATACGTAGCCATAGCCCTCTTTGAGATAGGTGAACTTCCCCTATCCATCCCACCCCTAACCATGACAAACGTCACCAGTTATGTTCGCAGTGGGGATCCGTTCCCCTCAAGTGGAGCATTGCGCTCAAAGCACATGATGGTTGACCAACCCCTAAACACGTGGATATCTTGGATGATCATCCCACTTGGTAACCCCCTTGGGGAAGTTGCTAACCATGGCTACTTCCCACTTACTAAGTGGGATGATCATACAAGCACGGCAAACACATTGATCCTGTGGTGGCCCTATCATCGCTGATACGTCCAGCACCAGCGACTTCATCCCTCCGCCGGCCAGTCACCGAGCAATGAGTGAAGGCATCAATGAGATCCGACAAGTTCTCCACACCTTGGTGATCCAAGGTAAGGTCCGGATAGATGTTGCCATTGCGGTGGCACAACCAATGGTTTCACAACACCCAAGCGGCATTTGATGCTTTCTTGAAATAGGGAAGCCCAAGAACTGGATGGTTTATTGCTACAAATGTTTCATAAACTGGATGATTTGGGGGCGCCCCTATTTTGAGAAACACCCGTTTGTGCTGTAACTTGGAAACAAAACAGTTGTTGCAACCTACAACTACCTACTTATAGTACAACAATTTTGTGTCTATGTACCTAAGTATGTATGATCAAAATCATTCAGCTACCTAAGTTTAAGATGAATAACAATGTGGCGGAAACAAATGATGAAGAAACATTTTGTGTTGTCCTTCTTCCTCATCGGGACCATTTCTGCTGTTTCAATCTACCAATGGGAACCAGAATAGAAAAGTGGTTGAAACCACCAACCACACCGACCAGACACACGCACCGGTTCTTTGCACGCACTGATCAAATAGGTTGATGCAGCGGCATGTCTGGTTGGTATGTAGTATTTTTGCTCAGACCACGACCACTGGTTGGTGAGTCGGTCGGGCATAAGGCTGGTAATGCCCAAATGTACGGCCATAGGTAATAACGCTGCCAATAGAAGCCGATGGTGCCATTTCTTTCCTCAGATATTGCTTGAGGATTGATCATAGTCCCAAGAAACGACTGGAATAAACAGATACAAAAACCATGTAGGGACAAAGGAACCAAGAAACCAGGAACAGAAGGGGCCAGCTGTATCTGTGATCTGATAGATGTCATATCTATATAATTTTTGTATATTTACAAATACCAATATGGCCAGTCGACAGCAAATAAAAACAAAACAGTACCACAAATGGCATTACAAATATAAAAGTAAGGCCAATTGGACAGTTTTGCTTGCAAATGTCAAGCATTGAAACCTAGGCTCTTACAGGTCATGAGCAGCCTCAGGCGCCTGGGAACAGCACTAGTTTTCCGCAGGAGGTGGGCTGCGGCATTGCCGCCATGCGGAAGCTTCAGGCGCGAGAACAACAACCTGGGTGAGATGATGAAGTCCTGGAAGTGCTTTGGCTCGCTGATGAGCTGTCCTTCCTTTCCACTTTCAAAATCATTTCGGCTTTGTCGGCAGATCGATGGCCATACATGTACTGATGCTTCTGACGCAGTTCCTCCAACTTTGGGTTCTCTTCATCAGAATCCGCCAAGACAAGCTGCCACTGGTCCTGCGGCTCCGAAGATGTCAAGGTCTAAAAGACGGGGTTGAAAGTGATGTGAACCAACACATTGTCTATAATTACATGTGCAAGACCAAGAACCGAAACATATCGAAACATGATGCAAAACAATATCTACTTGCTGATTTCCTGTGTTGGAATTTGAAAGTTGCCAGTACTCTGATGACCAAACAATGACTGATTTTTGACATCAGTTTCTCCATGTCTTTGCCCCGTGGCGTTCTTCGCGTCATAGCTCTGTCATAGACTGTGCTCAAGCCAAAGTGATATTTTCGAAGAAATTGGCAGCAATGGATACCAGTGATGGTTTCGCACGAGCACGTTGCAACAAGCTTCACCAACACGGCGGCTACAGCCATCAAGGTCAACCCAGAGGTTAAGGTGTGCAAAAGGCTCGTTGCACTGAGTTCTGCCAAAGTGCCACTGGTCATGATGACGATGTTGATTCCATGCTCATGAACATGCACCAAGTGACCGCCTTTGTTGGCAATGCCATATCTGCCAAAATGGTTCGAGCGGCTCTTGTCTCCGGCCATCTCAAAGTCCAATGTGTAGTAGGGCAGTGGCAACTGCCAGGGCGGCCACTGCCAAGCTCTGTAAGAGTGCACAGTCAGTGACACCATTACCTGGCTGGTGGTTTCAAACCCCGGGACAAATACCAGTCCATCAACCGTCCCAAAATCATTGGGGAAAAAAGACATGTTTGACACCATAAGCTAGTCACACTAAAGCCGCTTCTTCGCAATATTTCGGACCTATTTCTGTACAGATCAGACCCGCTGACATCATCCAGAGAGACATTCATGGATCGGAGCAACGTAGACACATTGTACTCATCATTCCCGAAGACGTTGTGGTCCGCCTTCACATAACAAGGCGCTGTTTTCGTTTGGATCCACCTTTGCCACGGCCAGTTGCGACGCCACCACCATTGAACATCGCTTGGCCGCTCCTGGGCTTTCTGTGCACACAGCTCGTGCTGCATCTTCGTGGGAGGACTCTTCAACGATCCCACCAAGAGCCAACCTTCTACCTCATTTCCCAGCAGCACTTGGCTCGGAAGCATTTCTCCCTTTTGTTTCTGATAGATGGTGGGTTCAATCAGGAGTTTGTAGCCTTCGATGTTTGCTGTATATTCTATCTCGCTCAGACCGGCTGGAGTCACTTCGCGAGTAGAGGTGACAATCGAGATGGTATCCCTGGTGGTGTGCAACACCTCTTCCACCAATGGATCTCGGCAAGGGCAAACCAACCCAATGCAGGAATAGTTCCCTGGGGGAGCACAATACTCCGGGTGGAGCGCTGATGATTTCTTGAGCGAAGCTACAACGCTCACATCCACATCTGGTTTCACCAAATATCCGCATTTGAACCAAACCTGATACACCAAGATGTACAGCGCAATCAGGATCTGAAACACCCATTGCAAAATCCCAAGCTTCCAGTCTCTGATCTTGACTTTGACGTCAGCGCTATAGCTCAAAAAGTCATCCCACCTGACCATGGTGAGCGCTGATTGACTTCCATCGGCTGTATGTTTGGTAGACTACGGCTGAATCTGCAAGCAGCTGCGGCAACGGGAGGTCGGCGTGCTTCTAGAACAGAAGCTGCCTTTCTTTGGGGGACCTTCATGGGTCAGTGACAAATCGATCCTTTGCACTTCTGGATTGTCGACCACCGATTGAGATGATCCAAACATATCCAAACCAAGTCCCTGAACCCGAAAGCAAAGCTGCCAATTCTTCGTAACACATACCGAGCACCAAAATCCCCTTGTTCGTTGGACGACATCTTCTAAATGCCAAAAATCAGTAAGCAAAATCTCATCCCCATCTGTTTCCCTACGGTAAACCAACATAAGCATGGAAAATCCACCATTTTCCTGTGGAAAACCCTGGGAAATCATCCATTGACATGATGGATGTTCCACCACCAGGTAGCTCCCATGGATCTTCGGTGACCCATCACCGAGAAACTGAGCTCCGACAGCTTCAAGACCAAGTTGGTGCTGCAGGCCTTGAAGAAACCTCCGAGCAATGCTGATGGGGTGCCCACAGGTGACCAAGCAACTCAGCGACCAAGCGAACCAAGCAGCTAAACCAAGAGTTTTGATGAATTTAGCTGTGAAACATGTGAATTGATGGTTCCATGAGTTATGGATTTATGATCCCGTAAAGTTAAAAACATGTGAACTCTGTGATTTTCCGCGTGCAAAAAGATCAACCATCATGTAGTTGTTGATGCAAAAAATGATCAATCTCATGGAAAGGTAGGTGGCATGACACGTGACGTGAAAATCATAGGTGACCTATGACGAACAGCCCCGGTGAAGTTCGGTCAATGGGGGTGGTCAGCTATAGAAGTAAGAAGTAACTCAGGTTTTGGTTAGTGGCTAGTAGTGGCTAGCAATGGTTAACAATGGTAAGTGGTTAATAGGGTGACCAACTTAACTCACCATGGTAATATCTGAGCAACAATCTAAGCAGTTTTAAGAAAGAGAGTTGTCAGTAAATGCTTCCCCCAAACCATAAGATCTTTTGCAGGGGAAACATGTGATGTATTTCTGGGGGCACATCATGTCTGGACTCCCCCAAACATTGGCTTAAGAAAAAGAACCACTATCATCATCTGGCCTGCTGCACCGCCAGCATCACCTTGCCAGCCACCCTGATAATGAAGCATATGGCTATGCACCCCTGGTTCCCCCGTCCTTAACCATGTTTTTCCCTAAGAAATTGTTGGTGATTATCCCCCATGAAAGTTGGGTGATTAACATTGACCCATAGCCAAATGACGACTATTGTTGGTGATTAATTGACCATAGTTATTGTCGATGATTATCCCTTATCACTAATCATTACTAATGATTTCAAAACCATTGTTGACAATAGAAAATATATGTGTGATGTACAAATTCATCATTCACCGAGAGTCCACCGATTCTGAATCCTGGTCATCGACAATGGCTGCCCGATGAACAGCTGCTACGGCTGAAAGCAAAAAAACGGGACATTTCTGCCATGAACATTGTGACAATTATTGTGTGTGCCTAATTATATACATATATATATATATATTGAAGGTATTTACATTTATATAGACTGTATTTATACATATATATTTAGAGAGAGAGAGGGAGAGAGAGAGATACAGACTCATTATCACCGACAAAATCAAACCACCTATTATTGATTGGAATGTACATTGTTATTGATGATTGCTTGTCTTTAGCCCCTATAATGTTACTTCTGACAATGATTCCCCTGGTTGACAGTTACTATCAACCATTTCAACCCTGAATCACTAGTATTGACCATTGGCGTGCATTTGATTCACGATTCCTAATTGTGATTCATCCGTGTATTGATTGTCATGAGTCAGTGTACTAGCCTTCTTGATATCTAGAAGTCTAGAAGTACCATATGTTCATGATAACACTCACGACCAATGTCATTTTGCCCAATATCTTGATGTCTGAGGATAATTCAATGATATCATATAGTTTGGATTTTTCTGATAGTCCATGATTCTTCGCAACTTTCATCAACATTATGTATCAATATGTATACATCAAGATTATGAGCGCAATCTTTCAGCATCAGGAATCGCCTTATCTTTGCTACCCCAGTTGATACCTTCATCTTTCAGCATGACCCTTACGGAGCTGGCAAAGGACTGGTATAGTTTGGAATATGGCTGTGGGTCAAAACCCTGTACCCCTGGTTCCCCCTATCATTAAGCAAATGTTTTCCCTTCAAAAATTGTTGGTTATTATCTCCACTAGGGTTGGTTAATATTGACCCATAGCCATATCACTAGATGAAATACCCTTATCTTTGATCGTCTGCTCCTAAGTTCAGCATCAAGCCATTGGGTCACAGGCTTCACCAGCACTCCTTGGTACGGCACTCCACCTTGATGGTCCGGGCACAGCTTGGCGGCAGCCTGACAGCTGAAAATGCTGTGAGCACTAGCAATCAGCAATGAGTGACGTTGGTTGTTGTTGTTGTTGTTGTTGTTGTTGTTGTTGTTGTTGTTGTTGTTGTCGTTGTTGCTGTTGCTGCTGCTGTTGTTGACTATGTTCACGTCGGTTATTGCTGGTTTTTGCTGCTTGTCGTTGGTTGCTGCTGCTTATTGTTGGCGATTTTGGGTTGTTGCTGCTTAATCGGCGAATAAGAACCAACATCAACGATGGATCATCAAACAGAATAGATTGACCAATCAGTATTCATCTCTTGTTTGATGGATGTTGGAGGGCGGGTCATGGTGGTCAATGATGGGCTTGGCGGATGAGGGCGGCCAGTGGTGATGGTGATTGATTACGAATGATAGCTGCTAGTGATAGTAAATCGTGCTTGATCATGGCTAAAAATGGCTAAGAATAGTCGAGAATATTCAATGGTTGCTTAATAGTTGGTTGAACATATTTTTGATCTTGCTGCTAGCGTCCCATGAGTTCCAAGTGATCGTTGAGGCACAAAAGGTTGTCCCGACCATTAAGTACACAATCTGCAACTGATTGAACAGCGGACATTTTGACAAGCAGAGCAAAGGAAGGATGTATTTATGGGTATGTATGCACGTCTCCCTGCAGAATACAACATACCCAAGTATGTTTAGGGGAAGAAAAAATGAAGTTTCCAACAACATAGCAGATCCCACAGTGCTCATGACTGCTTTGCCAAATAGTCATGGCTTTGGTGTCATCATAAGTCAGTGGTTGCTGAAAACAAAGGGTAAGAAGCAAGCCATGACGAGGGCAGCAATCCTTCGGCATCTGAAGCAAAAGATTCTGAATCCATGCCTTCATCTTTGTGGAGGTAGTTACGATGCACAATGCACCAGCAAATCGGCATAAATCATCACTTGTCACAGGCAAAAACCCCGCCATTTCAGCTTTTCATGCAGATATCCACTAGTTCCACGAAAGAATCTACAGCCGTCAAAACCATCACTACTAACCAACGGACATCGCCAACGGTCATCGCCGTAGAAGAGAGAGCACAGGATTCGCATGCGGCCCAGGGAAGAGTGCCTTGGCGGTCGCAGCCAATTCGTGTGGCTGGAATTGAAAAACCTGCTCCTGAGTCCGCAAGCTGCAGCTGCTAGTGGAACCGGTCATTGGCGATAATGCTGCACAAATGGGCAAGCTGGGGAGCTTGCAGTTAACCAAGAATGGCTGGTTAATGGTTAATAAGGAGGAATGATAACCAACAATGGTAGGGAATATATACCAACTACTGTATATGGCTATGGGTCAAGCAGTACTAACCAATTTCATGGTGGTTATTAACCAGGAATTTTACAGGGAAAACGGGCCGGTTAATGATAGGGGAAACAGGGGGACAAAGGGTTTTGACCCACAGCCATGTAACCAAACATGTTCAACCATCACATGTCAGTATACGTGCACATGCAAGGTAGTCCCTTCAAGATATCTTTATCTATCATGCTTCCTAAATCGAGATACAGCGTTGTACCTGTCCTGTGGCCGAAGGTCAGGCAAAGAAGGGCATGGCACGATAGGCGTTTGGTATGGTACATTAATGGGCTTCTCAAGACTTTGTTTGCCATCAACACCATTAAGATATGGCTATGGGCCGGGTCAATATTAATCAACCAACTAATGGGGGATTTCCACAAACAATAATAGGGAAAACAATGGTTAATGATAGGGGAACCAGGGGTACGGGATTTTGACCCACTACCATATGAACGAACAATTTCCATTGTTTCCTTGGGCAATGGAATGACCGGCCTCTTTGGGATCCCAGCGGTGGCGAATCCCAGTTTTGATACACTGGTTTAACCATGTTTAACCGTTGTTGCTAGCTAAAATCCCCCTATGATTAAATAACCACTATTGATGGTTGTAACCCCATCAGTTGGGACACCTATTAACCCCGTCAGTTTTATCGTAGCACTATTGTTGATCCAATCAACCTATGGCTATCACTACGACGGCGATGATTACGTGGCCGAATTACCATTGGCCCATGAGGCTGAATTCCAAGTGACAACTAGCTAAGAGCAACTAAAATTAGCATACCAGCTGGATTTAGCTGGATCATTGCCAATAATCATGGTGTCAACAAAAAAAATGACGATCAATGCACTACCAAACGGTGAGTTGACTAATTGATCAGTGTTACCCTGATCGTTGCTTCACCACAACGGCCTTCTAGGACATATGTATTTGACCGAGTATGAAATGACAATATGTGATATATGGCACTTGTCATCCTGATCTAAGCATTGTTGGGGGTAACATGCTTGGATTCTTCAGCAACTATGGCACTGGTGAACTCGCAGACGTACCACCCGCTTTGTGGCTACTGGTACCATTCTATAATTTGGGGTTACTTAACCACCAGCCCATCGATCATGATTCTGGTTTGGCAGGGAAACCACTAGTAACTTTGACACAGTGATGAACATCTCCTAGTTCTGCCGTGATTCTTTGGCCAATCATCTACAGAAGATCTGTTTCCCATTGCTGTCTAATCCTCTTGTGAATCCGCCAGGATTTCTTACACACATGGCTGCGGGCCACTCTAGCCTTGGTGAACATCCCGAATAAAAGAACAAACTCTTCTCAGTTGGGATGTTCATCTACGCTGGGATGATTGGCAAGGACCCGAGCCGCCACATGCTGGAGCCAACCAGCTGCTCCTTGGCTTATGCCCCCAGGCCCCGTTTCGGGCCCGACAGTTTCGCCCCACCGAGGCGCTGTGGCCACATCCAGAAGAGAAGACAAATCGGGTAAGCTTTGACCTGGGGCCGCTGCCGGCTGCCGGCTGCCCAGGGCGTTGTGCAGTGCAGTTCTGTTGGATAAGGAGCTTGGCTGTTCAGGATGGTCAATTGAAGCTTGCTTGATTGATTGATTGATTGATTGATTGACTGATTGATTGATTGATTGATTGACTGATTGATTGATAGGGAAACTTTGATAACAAACACTGTGAATGGATGGTTGATGGCCTATCAATGGTTAATTGATGGTTTTAATGCTTACCAGCGGTGAAATGATGCTGAACTGTGGTTCGTCAATGGTTCAGAATGGTTAGTTGACGGTCAATAAGCTGGCTGATGCTGGTCCAAAAGCTGGTTATTTGGCTGTTTGATAAGCTGGTTCATGAGCTGCGACGGTAAACTCAGTGGCCAAGCTTCACCGGTAAGGTTTGACCCCCAAGAGAGGGCGACAGGATGAGCGTGAGGAAAGTGGTGCTGAGGGTGCCGAAAATGGAGCTCATCTTTGGTATCACAATGAAGTCATTTGCCGCTAGCTGGAAGATGTTGATATGGGCTTGCTGTTGTTAATACTGGTTGCATAGGGGATCGTAATGGCGTTTAATAGCGGATAACCAACAACAATAATAATGGTTAAATAACTACTATGTTGATGTTTTTCAAACCATAGGGGGGGCCCAAGGTTATGGGTTGTTTGTTTCAACCATGAGTGAATAATATCTGGGATTAATATCATATTGATATGATTTTCAAAGATATCCAGAGTTACTGTAAGGCACATGCAAAAATACTGCTGCGAATTTTTTAAACGTCAATTTCAAACGATCATCTTTGATATCACATTTGCCGAATATCACTATTGCTAGTGAAAATGAGCATCTTTGGTACAAAGATTAGGGTGACTTTGATATGCCCCATCTTCCAAGAGCTCAAAGTCTCCACTCTTGATATGCCCAATCTTCCAAGAGTACGGCAATATTGGGCCATTCGCTAGCAACTATTCATCATGGTGAACCGAATCATCATGAAGAGAATCATCGTGAATGGTCCATAATCATCAATGGTCAACAATCCACAGCCACCACTAAGCATCATTGACAGCTATTGGCAATCATTAACCAGTCATAAAGCTGTATGAACCGTTACCCAGTATCACCAACCATTGTTCACCATCACCAATCGTTGCCAGTCATCACTAACAAGCATCCGAAGAATATTAGTCTTTAGAAAGCACCCACTTAAGTTTGACTCTGAGCGAAAATCAGAATCAAATCTGTTGAAAGTACCAATCCCGAAGATTTCGAAAAGACCTGGCGAAGAATATCAATCCACCAACTAGATTCACCAACTTCGACAGGTTTAAGTTGGATCATTCGCCAACAAGTCTACTGCCAAGGCGGCCAGGCATCTTGGCCGCAGAAACAGCCAGGCCAAGGGACAATAATCCACAGAGGCCACAGCGCTCAACGTGCTGGCGATGTGCTTGGGCTTCATACTCTTGGCCAACCTCCGCACCAGGAGATTCAGATTGGTGCTGAATGATTGATATGGCTGTGGGTCAAGCAGTTAACCAGCCAATAAGGGGGGATAATAACCAACCAATAATAGGGAAAACAAAGGTTAATGGTGGGGAACCAGGGGTACAGGGTTTTGACCCACAGCCATATAGGTGGTCATTCAGATTTCCTGGCTTATAGGTGGTTAATGATAGGTGTCAGTGACCATTGCTCGTACTTCCCATGGTTATCTGGTTGGTGGTTTCAACCCCTGTGAAAAATAAGTCAACCAACCAGTTCTTAATAGTTAATAACTATGGAAAAAAATGTTTGAAACCACCAACCGGGCATTGGTGCATTTGGTGGTGAAATGGCTGGTTAATGGTTGACCAATAGGTAGAAAACGGGTGGTTCCCAGTTGGCTGAGAACAGACAATTGATTGGTTCATGGTTGGTCAATAGTGGATGATAGTTGGCGGATAGGAAACCATAGCTGGTCCACTTCTTTGTCATTGGCTACTACTGGAACAAATACAATATCCGATGATAAAGTGACCCGGAAGAATGGTGGAGTCAGAGCTATTACCTTGCAATAAATCCTATTTCTTGATCAAACCAGTGTTTTCAAGGTGGCAAACCATGTGCTGTGGGGGGGCCACGATTTCACTTGATGCTCAGGGTTTTGTGTAGCTGGACGGGATCAAACCAACCATCATGATTTCGATTTGGCCACATGGTGACAGCATTAAGCATCCAGCTGTACATGCTTTTGCTGCAGTGAGATCAATGGATGTTGCCGCTGCGGTGATTTCTGGTCCAAGGATTCGCCAAATCGACGGGTGGATTAAAAGGACTCGCAGCAGGTCGCCGATTCGCTATCGGAAATGACCCATCCAAGCATTTGCCAAACATGATCATACTGAGCACCAGGCGTCATTAATGACGAGTATCGATCACTATTCATCACCATTAATCATCAACCATCCGTAACCACTATTGAACATGATTAACCAACATTAATCTATTGATTGACCTTGATGAACCATCAGTAACCTTCATTCACCATCATTAGCCATCAATCAACCATCATATTGAACCACCTTATTGGATTCATCACTGATTCTCAAATTGGGGACCGTGATGAACCATCATTAAGATTCCATGAAAACTATCATAAAACCAACCCGTTTTTGACCATCAAACTGCAAATCGTCACCACTGCATTGGCCTCACAGCGGTGGCACCCGCTTTGGCGAAGAAACCGGGGAAGACCAAGTGACCTGCAGGCCGCCCGGCCGCGAGAGCCACTGGGCGGGTCAGGGCATCAAATAATAACGCCTGTGGTGAACTGGGGACTGGTGATTCTGGTGGTAGATGGAGTTTGTTATGTTTTGAAAATGGAGGATTCAAAATGGTTTTATATGGGTTTTATACGGATTTTAGATGGGGTTTATATGGGGTTTATGGGGATGTATGGGAAACTGAAAGGGTTGGATCAAGGGTTGGATAAGATTTTGTAAGGAGTTTTTGTTTTTTTGCGTTGTTTTATGTGGTTTCATGGGGTTTAAAACCATTAATAGTTACTGGTCAATCATGGGGGATAATCACCAACCATACTGGGTCGACGGGTGATATTGAATGGGCGCTGATACTGGTGGGGATGCGAACCCAGTAGGGGGGGTGATATCAACCATGTAGCGCAATCCACAGCTAACGATTGCTAATGACGTTTTTTTGATGGCGTATGATGGTTTAATTCGTTACCTGATAATATACAGAAAGTGGGATTTGATGATGGTTGGTCACGTTTTCGTTCAAGGTGAACCAAAGCATAGGCTGCGACACTTGGTCAAAAGCAGTAGCAATAGCTGTGGTCAATGCAGACATAATGATTTCTCCTGCTTATGATGTTTTAAAGTTTAGCTGTACAATCTCATACACCACTACAATATATATGTTATAATCTCATGAAATATATCAACGATCACAGGTGAATCATTCTCGATGATTGGTTCATAATGGTTTCTCGCGCTAGCGGTGTTCAGAATTCCTCTTGGAGTTTCAATTGGGTGCGCCAGGGTCACGGCCTGGGGGTGTTGGCGTTTTGTGTGATTCGGCCATCGGCCGCAGCGATCTCTCGGACATCCACTGAGAAAGTTTGCGGCGCATGATGAAACATCCCATTTCCACTGTGAAAGCGCGCGGTTGATGATGAATAGCGGTAGATTTCATCCAACTGGTGGATCCCATCAAGCTGATTGCCGGAAGCCAAATAAGTTTATTAACACTCGCCACGTGCCAAGTACCACGTCGCATCGACTGATTTCAAAAAACATTAATGATACCATTCAACCAAGAACTCCTTGTGCAGCCATGATGTGCACCCACCAAGCAGCGGCGTTGAATCTTCTAGATTTTGGAAACGCTCAGTCAGTACAAGCCATCGGTGTATCCATGGTTGGTCACTCAGAAATTTGCAAAGCGCCATCATAGGGCGCTGCTCGTCCCTGCCTGCAGTGATGGCCAACATGAAGTTCGAGAACCTGAGCGACGGAGCTGAAGAACCACGGATGAATCAAAAGTTGGTTGGTGGGTTGCTGGGTTGGTAGGTTGGCGGGTTGGCGGTTTTGTCAATCAAATTGAGGGATCCTGATAAGTCTAAGCTACAGGCCGCAAAAACAGCTAGAGAAATTTCCCGGCCAAAAGCTCAAGCTGTGCTTAGCCGCCCTGGCTGATAAGCTGCTGCCGCTCTGGAGAAGCTCGCGCCAAGAAGCTTTTCGCTTTCCGGAAGATGTGCAGCTTGAAATCGAGTTTACTATCAATGAAGGGAAGCTTGACGGCGCCGGTTCTTCGTTGCCAAGGCCAGATGGTGTTGCCAGTGCTTATGGTCGTTGGAATGGGTGAAAAAGCACGATCTACACTGTCTTGTCCTCTTCCTCGGCCAAGTCAACGTCAACTAGGGTATGGATGGAAAGTATGAAAGTTGATTGAGCCACCAGAAAGCTGAAGCTTGTCGGCTGCAAAATTAAAAGCCCTTGAAGATCTTTATACGATCTAGTGACCGCCAACAAAACTATCAAGCGGGAGTTTTGGCACTACTCAGGCAGATCAGGTTTGCAAACCACCCTTGGTCAACTTGGGGACACCATCATCTTGTTAAGATGCACGATTGGAAACTGCCACCCTGATTGAGATGCCACTCCCTCATGTCAGGGCCACTGCACAAGCTATGCAACTACGCGGATCGGGAGCATGCAACAAGGACAAACAATTACATGTAATTATGCAACCAGGACAGGGCTAGGAGCAACAGCACAGGAGACGTATACGACAACAATGAAATGAACAACGGCAATGACATTATGATGGCAAGCAAAGCTGCCTACGAGTACAAAAAAGATATTGCAAACAATTATGCCATCTACCATGCCTGCGACACCTACAAACTGTAGTTATTCACTCACATATCAATTGCAAGAATGAAATCCCGGCAGGATTCCAAAATCAGCATATCTAGGAATGAAAAGTTCTCTTGGTGTGCTCCTCCATATTAGTCCGATGTTTGGTTCAAACAAACATAAAAACTGTAAGCGATACTGAGTACCGGCACTACCGGTGATGAAATGACAGCAACAATATTTGCCCAGCAATCAGCAACAATGATAAAACAAACAAATCGAAAGATTGGACGCCTCCAACCCGCACACAGAAATCTAGGATAACGAAGACTTCAATAAACAGAGGCAATTTGAGTCATGGTCGTGTGAAACCTGCCTACTCCAGTGCGGTGTCATCCTACCCGCTCTTCTAGTCTCTGCTGAGATGTTTACTGGGTAGAAATAAAATGCACAGCACTTGCAGTGAAGGCTGTGGAAAAAAACCCACCAACCAGGCACTGTGGCCGGTTGGGCTGCAAATGTTGCAGCATGGATGACGCAAAAGGACTGCAAACAGCAGCGTGCCAAAGTGTGCTGGCCGCTGAAAAACGAAACGCAAAAGCTGCGCTCGCCCTTTGGGCGGAGCCGACGTCCAAACGACGTCAAAGAGGAAAAAAAGCAAGCTGAGGCACCTGGACGCCGAGAGGGAAACCCCACGAAGTCCTCGGAAGCTGGGCCCTGCCTGCGTCATCACTCCTGGTTCCAGCAGTCCAGCTCGTGGTGCCCCTCACTCTGTCAGGTGAACCCCGGCCGCAGCTTCAAAGTCTGGGCCGGCCTGCGTGGCAAAGGCCACTCTGCGACGGAGTACTGCTCTGGCTTGAGGTGCTCGGGTGAGCACACTGAGCTCCTGGAGACAAAGGCTATGAAGATGCGCCGCGCTGCAAACAATGGGACCTGGCTAGCCTCGGCCAAGCTCTCCGCCCGCTGTGGTGCCACAATGGCAAGGTCAAGTGCGGTGGGAGAGCCAGCAAAGGTCGGCAGGAAAATGTCAGCTGGGCGTCTTTGCGACGTAGTGTCCTCAGGGCGCTGCGGCAATAGGAGCCCAGCCTTCTCTTTTTCGGGCTGGAGCCCGGCCAACTCAGCCCACCAGCACAATCGGTCACGGACACCGTTGTGGCGAAGAGATTTTTCTCCGCCAGCTACACATGTGCTTGCATGGTAGGAGTAGCGGTCCAGGACTCCATCACAAAGGTAACACCAGCCATCATTGCTGGCATCCGCAACTCCAAGCCGTTGACTGACCTCAACAATGAACACGGCCGGTTCCATCTGGGTCAGGCCTCTGGGCACTGCGGTCAAAAAGGCTCGGGCCCCTGCGTCACTTTCAGAGAGCAGAAGGGCACGGGCAGTGATGGTAGACGAGGCCAGCTGGCTGCGCCATGCACTTGCGTCCAATTTCTGGGTCAACTGTTTCTGCTTGGCAGCAAGGGCGGCTTCTAAGGTTAAACCCGCCTCTGACCCGAGGGCGGTTTTGAAGAGGGCCAATGCGGAAGCCGCGTGGCTGTCACGGCGTTGTACCGCGGGTCCACCCCGGCACAAGCTGCCGCGCTGCTACCAACAGAGGCCAAGTAGGCAGCCGGACTATCTTGCCACGTGCTCCGAAGGCGACGCATCCAAGTGAAGGCCTGTGAAAGCCTCGAAGCAGGCGTGGACGTCTCTGTCGAAGTCAGCCAAGGCACCTGCGTGGGAAGCAGGCGGGGTGCAGCGGACGCTGTAGGCAAGTCGACTGTAGCCCGCAGAAGCACGAAGGGGTCGCACTGCCACTTGGGGGTCCTCGAGCTCCGACACGGCTTCCAGGAGTGGCCCTGCCGAGCGGGCTCTGGCTGCTGTGTGGGCGGCACAGAAAGCATCATCACCGACAGGAGCACCCAGCAACTCAAAGTTCTTGAGGATGCGGAAGGAGCCGTCAGGCAATCGCCGCAGATCAGCAGGGAAGTGTGGCACCAATTCTTGCGGGTCAGTTTGCCCAACGGCGATCAACTCACATTTGCCCAAATTCAAGCGAAGGCCAAGGTCACCTGCTCGATGTTGAAGGTGGAGAAGCGCGGAGGAAACTGCCGCAACATCGCCAGCCAGGATGCCATCGTCCAGAGGTCAAGCATCCCTCGCAGTTCTTGCGCTAGTGGTTGGAGGGCGGCTGCAAAGAGCAGTGGCCCAAGCGGGTCGCCTTGTTGGACCCCACTAGCAGAAGCAATGGTAGTATCACCAAAGCGGAGGGCACTGTGCGTCCCATAGCACCATTGAGCCCACCGACAAAGGCCTGGAAAATGCTCCTGCGCTGCTCCGAGGACTGCGGACCTGCTGACCATGTTAAAAGCATTGTGAAAATCAAGCTTCAACATGACCTTGCCTCGGGTGTTGGCCTGTCGCGCAACCCATGCACGGGTGGTGTGTACAGCAACTTCAGCACCAAGAGGCACACAAACACCGACCTGCGCTGGGTAGAAAAAGGCTTGGGCATCTTCCCGGATATGTTGCAAAAGGCTTTTCCCAGTAAGCCGTCTAAGGATTTCACCGATTGCTATGGGTCGGACTCCCCCGTTGGCTTTGGGCACGGCAACGAGCCCGGCACCAGCAAGCACTGGGGCCGCAGCTGGGCAAGCATGACCCTGAGCCAGAAGGCTGACCACATTTGTAAGCTGCTGAAAAAAGCTAGCAGCATTGCCTGCAGGGGCAGCTTCAAGCAAGTGTTGGGCTCGGAGGCCACTAGGCCCGGGCGCAGTGCCTGGTGGGAAACTGCGAAGGGCACGGGCCACATTGTCAGCGCTCACTTCAGGGGCGGGTGGCAAACCCTGAGTGTCTGGAGTGGGCTGAGTGGGATGCAGGGCTTGCAATGCCTGGCAAGTAGCTGGCGTTGCTGGGCACAAGCCCGTTGACAAGAGGGCGGCGCATGCTTTGCCATCCCAGCCTTCCCGAGCAAGGCCTAAGGCCAAGTCTTTACGTTGTGCTGGGGTGCGAGGCTGGTGGGCTCGTTGGGCAAGGACAGGCCGGTCGGCCCACAAGGAACCCCGCTCGCCTTCATGCCACCGCTGCAGGCGATCAAGAGTGTAAGCTGCCACAGCTTTCTTGCGCTTTTTGCCTCCCCGTGGGGGTGCTCCAAGCACCGCTTGCGGCAGCATGAGCAGCTCACGCCACGATGCCTCGGTGTTGGAGTGGGCGACTGTTGCCAATGCACGTGTGAGAGCCTTGCTCCAAGAGTGTCGGGCGCCATGTGGCACATGTCGGACGGTGGGAGTGTTGCCAGCCTGGATGTCCTCAAAGGTGGGCAGGCCGTCGACATGACCAATGGTGGCTGTTGGGCCTGCGGCAGCTCGGGCTTCAGGTCTGCATGTAGGGTGCATCCCAAAGCGAGTTGAGACGCTGAGGCTGCACACTGGGCAGCGCTGACGGCCCTGAAGCCGCATCCAGTCGACGGGCACGTCGCCACTAAGCCCCGCGCCCTAGCCGGGTCGGAGCAAGGACAACTTGGCACGGGGCAGAAGACCCGGACAGAATGGTTCCCACCAGCATCGACCTCCATGGATCCTCCTCGGCGCGGGGAGCGCTGTCGTGGGCGCTCCCCACCGACTGGTGTCCCAGGTGCACGCGCCATGGCTGAAAGTTCGCGCCCGCTGGCGCCGACCGAGTCCCGGGTCGCGTCCTCCCGCGTTGCCCAGTGCCCGGCCAGACGCCAACGGGGCGCCGCACACGGGCGCACCCCCCCGTCGGGGGAAACACGATGAGGGCCTCTCAACTCAGCTCTGCTGAGGAGGCGCCCTCATACCGGCCCCCATCTTGATCTTGAGAATTCCACAGGCATGCAAACTCATGGTGGGTCCTGAGATTGCCATTGCCTACCTGTGACTTGACAAGGACTGGCAGCTGCAAAAGCAGAAACTCAGTGATGACTTCCTATCTCTGGAAGTGCTTCACTCATTGTTTGGAACAGATCACATCTTTAGGTGCTTCCTATCTTCAAACAATTCAGCTCCACATCAGAGGATTTGTTGAAAGAAACAAATTTGGTGTGTTTCATCGCCCGTGCCTTTCAAGAAAAAGTTCTGAACTGCAATTAATCGTCTGTCTCTGCTTACCTCGTTGGATTGAGATACTGAAGGAGTGGCTGCCAACCCAACATGTGGAGGGTTTCCCGACACCAGTGATTTCCCGTTCCCAATAGCTTTGGCAGGGCGAGGGGAATGCCATCACAACATATCACAAGCAACCGTCATTTTCACGAACCATTCAGCAGCCACCATGTGCTTTGTCGCGGGTTTATCATGCATCAGCAACTACTATATAATGAACATGTCAAGTCATCATTAGACGCACCACTTACAATGTCACGTCCATCATTCACCAACTGTGATTTACATACCAAAGCAAACCACAATTAGCAGAGACAAAGTATCATTGCTGCTATCATTAGTGAATATGCGGCCATTGTTAGATATCCATTCAACAGTTGTCAGCCATGATTGGACGCGGTCAATAATTACATGATCATACAATTCATATACTATAATCAAAGCACGCTCAACCACTCTTATTGAAACCATCGTTGACCATCAATAATCTAGCCCTTTAGAAACCCATCATTAATCTTTGGTCAGCCATCACGAGACCATCACAAACCATCATGAATCATCATGAATCATCATTGACCATCATTCACCACCAGTAGCTATCACTCATCACCATGAAAACCAGCCTATCAACCATCATCAGCCATCAGCAAACCATCACTAAACCACCACTAAACCAACCTATTGACCAGCATTAGCCATCACTGACCACCGGGGTAAAACTCATCATCCGTCCACCACGCACCGCGCCACCCGCGTCACCTGCCAACCCGCCACCCAGGAGCACCACCGCCGCTTCCAAGGAACTCTTCCGCCTTGCATCGCCTCAACACGTCGCCTGCGCCAGGCCGCTGAGATGCGAATCCACCCGACGCGAACCCTTCATGGTCCTTGTCGTATGCCTCACCCGCCGGGGGTTTCACTCAATGAGCTGGTTACAAAACGGTGAATTATGGAAACAAGCTTCATTAATTATATGATTTGTCCATTTAGCTTGGTAAATAAGTTTGTTATCAATGAGAACTAATAAGATTGATAGTCAATGATAACTAATGATCAAAATTGATAGTCGTGGTTGATAACAGTTGATAATGCTTCATAATGGTCAATGATGGTCAGGAAGCTGGTCGATACTCGTGAAGAAGCTGCGGAAAAGGGCTGCGCAACTGCTCAAGCACCAACTTGACCGCTCGCATGGCGTGTCATCTATGATCAAGGTCCATTATGTTTGCTTTAACATGGATCAAGGTCCATTAAAGATGGTTTACCCAGTCACAAGGTAATCTCAAATTGTATGGATGGTGTAACATGGATCACCCATAATCCATGCAATTCCTTGCAAGTCACAACAATTGCTGGCGAATGCAGACGCTCACATGTTGTTGTTTGCGTGTGGCGCTGGCTGTCGAATGGCGCTCCCCGAGCAAGGACGCCGAGGCGGCTTGGCATGGCAGCTCGCCGCGGTACGGGGTCCCTTGACACAGCCAAATCTCGATTTCTGCAGCCAGAGACTTGGCTATGGGTCAAGCAGTTAACCAACCAATAGTGGTGGTGAATAACCAACCAGATCATAGGGAAAGCAAGCCGGTTAATGATAGGGGAACCAGGGGGACTAAGGGTGAACTGACCCGCAGCCACTTGTTGATCATATCATACGTCCTAAGCTGAACTCCGTTCAACCGTTAAGTAACCGTGAATGGTACTAATCAACCATCAACCATCAATGGTACTCTTCTTAACAATTTTCAAGCAACTAGTTAATCAACTAACATTAGTACTAACAACCAACATGGCACTAACAATTGATTAGTACTAATCAACTAACAATTTTCTTAACCAATCAACTAATATTAGTTACTAATCAACCATCAATCAAGCGCAACGATGGAGACATGGTCGCTTTCGGCATGGAGGTGCTGATGTGACCGATCGGCTGATCTGCAGGTTCGCGCTGGGCCAGCCAACCTTCAACGATGTCCATTCGAACCAGGACTCTAGGCAGACTTGCCATGAAAATCAACCACTACTTGTGCATCCCCAATGCTTGTCAGAGAGGGCGGGGATCCGACGAATAAAAGCCCGCCAGCAGGCGACGAAAAACAAACGGCCATCCGACGAACCACAAACGGCCATCCGACGAACCAAAACCAAAGTTTCAGCCCACGACTAAAAACGCAAACTTCCATGAGAAAGCCTTTTTCGAGCTTGCAAGGGCCCGAATCCTTCAAAAAGGGTCTTCCCAGGCCGCGGGCTGCGACCCGCTGTCCGCCACCAGAGCCCTTTCTGAGCTTAGAGGGGCCCAAATCCTCCAAAAAGGGCATGCCCAGACCCTGGGCTGCGACCCGCTGTCTTTGTCCCTTCAAGAAGGATATGTGTCTGTAGCTGCAGCTGCTGCTGCTATGGAAATATTTTCTGCGGCTCCCTTAACTGTTTTTCTGCCGCAAGCACG
>VSDK01008156.1:106102-147704 GCA_009767595.1 Symbiodinium kawagutii | reverse complement strand
GCTAAAAAAACAAAAAAGCCATATTTTTCATGGTTTATGAATAGCAAGGGTTGACAGGAGCTCAATGAATCATCACTAATCTGATTTCATAGGATCGGTTTCCGCCGAGATTTCTAGCCCTAAGCCTTAAACCAGTCTTTAGACTAATGTTGGTTTCTGATTAGTGTAACCCCCCCTAAAGTAATGAAAATAGATGAAACCAACAGGTAGATACTAATCAGAAACCAACATTAATGATCGCTTGTAAGAACCAGACAACTGATCAAACCATCGGGAAGATCAGCAACCAGCACGGGAGTGCAGTGGTTGCTGCATTACCGATCCGAATTCGAATTGTGCAAGAACGTCAAACCAAGTGATGGGTTTACGCATTTATTGAAATGTGGATCAGAGAATCAAATATGAATGCAGTAAACATGGTGGTCAATAGTATAGTATAGTCTAGGTTATCAACATAGTGTGATTATCAAATGATCAAATCATAGCCATAGTAATGTTGAATCCATAATCCATATAATCCACCACCCCCAAAAAGTTGAACAATAGCTGCTGTTTCACCATCAAACATAGGGAGAGCTTACTACCTGCTGGGTCGCCCAGGCAGGTTTGCCAAAGGGGGCGCTAAAGGTATGGATGATCTATTGCTAGAGATGGTTAATCATTGGATGATAACTAGGGCGTACCCTATGACTTGAGAAACCACCAAATCCGCTGTGTGCACCACAAGCACGAAATCCCATGCCTAGTCATCGTCAACCGGTTGGAGCAGTGTCCAAACCGCGGTAGGAAATCCCAACAACTGAAAGCAACCTCTAGAGCCATCTTTCCGAGCTAAAAAGGGGCAGGTAATACGTTTCGTCGCTGGTGGTGAAAAGCACTATTTTGAAGGCAATAAATGCCATTTCACTTGGATTGTAAGCACCAACAACCAGTCTCCCTCATTATTGTCCGTCATTCAAGCCATCATGAAAGCCAATATTACCATCATTGTGACCATCATGAAACGACACCGTTAAAATACCGCACGACGAAACATCATTCATGGTAATTGAGTCTAAGAAACCACCCATAATTCTCTAAAATAGCTTGTGATTCACCATCAAATGTGGGGTTTAAACCGGGTTTAGTCATGGTTTAAGGATCTAACAATCTAACATTAATGATTATGAAGCCCTCATTTGTAGATCCCCACCCTCATCACTGAGGATCTAACCAATGATTGCCCATGATGACCCATCAGTTTGTGAAAGTACCCCACCATTTGGGTCACGACGCCAAGGTCAACCCGCCCGCGCGTCCCAGCTCCACCCCAACCACAACAGGCCTCCTGCCCGGAGCTTTGCGTAGGCCCATAGCATGTTGGTGACCTGAACACATCGGGGATGATCAGAACTCCCGTTGGAACCCCCATCTGGTGGTTTCGACCTAGCCAGTTTGGGGACGCCCCAAAGTTATGGTTGGTTTACTACTTGCTTGGTGGATGATTGGGGGGTACCCCTATTTTGAGAAACCACCAAATCTTGTTGGAGAATCTGGGACCTTGAGAACTTCTGCCCTCACAGTTGCTGAACGGTACGGGTGAAACCATCACTGGGCGAACCCATTGATCATCCAGACAGAGCTCTGACTAATTCTGGGTCCCCGATTTTCAGAAATAGCCATCTGGCTATGGGTCAGTACGAACAATAATAAGGGAGAATAATCAACAGAAACAACCGACAATAGCCAGCAATGGTTGACATTTGGCTATGGGTCAATATTAACCAACCAATAGTGGTGGATAATACCCAACAACAATAGTAGGAAAACAAGCTGATTAATGATGGGGGAACGAGGGTTACAGGGTTTTGACCCACAGCCATTTATCAACGTTGGGTACCATCGTCCATAGTTGGCAAATGATTGACATTGGTAATCCATCACCATTCCCCAACTATTGATGATGCCCATGTGGTAAGATCAACCGTTATTGTTGGGTATCAATCCCTACTAGAAACCATGAAAAACTATATAACTTTAGGCTATTTTCCCCATTATACACCATGGATAAATCAACGTTATTGGTTACTGTTCCCCCTAAATAAACCATCCTTAACCTTGATTCGCCATGATCAAACCTATGGCAAGAGAAGCATCACCCTGATGCTTCCGCCACATCACAGCCTTTGGTGCCTCGTAGAACTTAAACTCGTGCAATCGTCGCTGTGCCAACGAGGCCAAGATTGCCAGCAGTCGGTCGTTGTGGACGTCCAAACACGCCAAGGACCTGCTGGTGAACGTTGGAAGATGTACAGAGGGCTGTGGCTGAATAGCTACCCTTGACCTGGGTGAACATTGGAAGATGTAGAAAGGGCAGTGGCTGAATAGCTCAATAGCTACCCTTTGTTAAACTAACCTGGCAATAGAAGATCACCGTTCTCTAGGGGAAACCCAACGGGAAATCGGCCATTTCTATGGTGGATTTTCCACTGCCAGGTTAGGGGGATCTGTTTGGTGGATTCAACCTTGCCATGAAAAATATGCTTCTCAACCAACCATTTGTTAATGATTGCTAGGGGAAATAAATCATGTTTAAAACCACCAACCAGTGATGGTGGATAGTCCAATCTGCCAATGTGGACAGTTTCAGAAATAGATATTCATTGTAACGAAATAATCCGCAACTGCCATAAATGATGGATTGTTTATAATGCTTAGTAGCGTTGTTTATGCCAAGCTCTTTCCTTGTACTCATTTGGTGCGGATCATCTCGAGAATCACAGCTGAAAAAACTTCTGGTTCGGATGTTGATCCACCCTATCAATGATCAATGGTGGCTTGGCAAATTGCAGGATGAATCACTGCAGCACTGCACCTTTGCTTCCTTTGAAGCTGAAGGGATTGGTAGCAGTTGACCCATCACCCAAAAGGAACCAAGGCCCTGTCAATCCACCAGGAGAGCAGCTTCATCGGCCACCATGAAGCTGCTTCGTGATCCGAAATCCCTTCCTAACTTGGGTGCCACGGTAGTGCCACTGCCTTGACCATCCCCTACTGTCTTCAGCCATTGCTTACCATGGATGTAGCACTGGTTGGTCTCACCCTAGCATCAAAGTGAGCCCAAGCCCCTGAAGTCAATGTCACAACGATGTGGCAATGGACTGGTAGTGGCTTGGGGGAAATAGACCAAGCAGACAAGTTACTCTAAGTAATTTGGGTTAACCAAGCAATGGATGGTTCACTCAAAGGAAATAAACCCAGTTAAATAACAATCAACCTTCGGGTTGACAACCGTTAAGTAATGGCTTGCTGTACTCTCAACCATCGATTCATTCCCAGCACAATTTACTACAGCCACAAGAGAATAAGCTGGGTCTAGCTGCCATCTAGATCCGCCACTGCTATAGCTCATCAGCTCGGCAGTTCATGAATAAACCAACTGGTTGTTCACCGTTGATTCTCAGCTGATTTCAGTCAGTTTGTTGGTGACATACCCTGTTTAGTATGTGATAAGCAACCCCCATAACCGTGTATGACCTGTGAGCAGAACCGTGGATAACAACCAACCAGTCTTGCGCTCCTGCGCTCCAAGTGGCCATGCAATGATGCTTGCCTGGGATGCGATGGAAGCTTTCGACTCGGGGGATGCAAGAACAAGCAGATTTCTTGTAGCCTTTGGTAACCTGACATGGCAATGGAAAATCACCATTTTTTACAGGAAACCTTGGGAAACCAGCTGTGAACGATGGATTTTCCATTGCCAACTTAGTTTACCAGGGGGTAACAATCATCAGGTTTTGGATTTTCAATAGTCAACAATAACAAACTGATTGGTTGCCAACATTTTTCCATTGCGCTGCCTATGAGATACACTCCTGCGGGATCTACAAAAACATTCATGGCTAAAGGCTCAGGACCACAACCACTTCTCACTGTGGCTGATAGTCTGGCATCCAAGACTGATGTGTGACAGCCAAGGAGAGCGTAGCCAAATTATCTACCCATGTGCACTTGGATATTCTTTTGCCGCAGCCTTTCGATACTCGCCTGTTTCACGGCTTCCCAAGAAATAATTGAGCCGTTCAACAATAAGATTCGGACATCATTTGACCACCAGCATTGGTCAGCTTGGCGAACGTGGAGATGTACTCAACAACAGCATGACTGCAACAACAACAATAATAATAATAACAACAACAACAACAACAACAACAACAACAACAACAACAACAACAACAACAACAACAACAATAACAACGACAACGACCACGACCACGACCACGACCACGACCACGACCACGACCACGACAACGACAACGACAACGACAACGACAACAACACTGGTCGGGACAATCCACAGTCATGAAGATATCTCGACAAGAATCATCGAAACAGCGGTTTGATGTCAGGATTTCCATGCCCTTCTCATAATCCCAAGCAAAAAACCATGCATGGTGCATAATGGCTATCTGATCGACCAGGTTGTGCCATTGGTTGTTGGCCAAACATTCTCCCCCAGCCACTACCAACCTTTCTTAAGCAGCTTGGCCAAGCATGACCAATGTCAAGGTGGCTGAGTACTTGGGGATCACCCAAGGAGAATAAGCAGGACGTTTCAAGCCACTAAGCACCACCAAGCCTCCAAGAGGAAGCTCGATACCCCGAGGCGCGTCCACGTACCGATGGATGCTTTGGAGTCCCCAGCATTGTTTGCCGCAAAAACTTGGATCTGTAGCACCAACAGCCAACTACAAACTAGAGTGGTCCTTAGTAACATTCCGTGACAATATCGATCAAGGGTAAACTATCAAGCGTGAACAATTTCTGATTCATGGGAGGTCCATATTAGTACACCAGGACAAATTGACCCGAACTAGATGATGATTCATCGTCAAATCTAGGTGGTGGAAGTTGATATGATCTATTATCCCTACTGGTTTGGAAGGGTTGAGAACTCAGCTACCACTCCAGGACAGACTAACCGTACGGCCAGCCATGGTCGCAGGCGAGGTGCGCACTGTGCTGGAAGAATCTCCTGGTATTGCGGCATGGCGCCGTATACCGCACCGTGGCCGTGGCAATTCCTGGTTGGTTAGGCTTTGGAGGACACTTTGGAGTACAATGAATAACATCAATTATATAAATTGTTCCTGGTTGGAGCCAAGAACCTCGGTCAGTTCGAGGCTTTGAAAATGAATTGTTGGAGCTAATTGTCTAACCATCCTGCTGACTCCAACGATTGATAGTTGGAGACTTTGACCCAAGGACACTTCAGGATGATGGCATCAACAGTTCCAATTGTTGCAGTTGCCACTCTCCTTGACTACATCAACGCCATTTCAACACCTTCCCCTGCCCAAGCCCTGCCCCCCCAGCTCTGCCAGTCGTCTCCTCTGCCACATCATGGTCCGCCAAAAGTGACATCTGAGAAGCGAGGCGGCAAGGCTTGGACTCTGTGCTTTGGAAGAGTTCAACTGCGGAGTGGTGACCCCAAGGTCCTGTTGACTTTGGTTGGTTCACTTGAGTAACTGCCAGTTGTGGTAGATATTAGTAAAGATATTAGTATAGATATTAGATGATATTAGATGATATTAGATGATACTAGGTGATATTAGATGATATTAGATGATATTAGATGATATGATTAAGTATAAAAAAAAACTCTTCAGCCGTCAATCACCACAGCATTGACCGATCAACATGTTTGACAAACATTGAGTCTGACCACTCCTAACAAACAACTACTAAGTACGACCAACCATTATCAAGCATTGAAATTGCGTAGTAGTCGAGATGATTCACAACGAACTATTATCAACCATCCGGCGGTTTCTCAACTGATAGGGGTACCCCAGCCATCATCCAAATCATTGATCAATTATACTAATAAACCATCCAATCTTTGAGTCCCCAAACTGGCTTGAGAGACCACCATACAGTGGTTGTTTAGCCACGTTGTTGCTTATCCTCGATCATAAACCACCAAAAATCCCTTTTTATTAACTACTAACCATGGTTAGCCCCAGAAAGTCCCATGGTTTCACCATTGTTATAGGGGTCAACCACTATAGTTATAATCATAGCTATGATCAATTCTTAACCATGGTGAAGCACTATCAACCATAGTTAACCCTGGAAAATCCACTCCTGGGTAACCACAATAGTTAACCAAAAATCCCCTACTATATGGTATACCATAGATATCTACTATTACTATTCACCATAGTTAACCCTATACCATTCTACAATGAGTTTGTTGTTGCTTATCCTCGATCAAAAACCATCAAAATCCCCTATTATTAACTACAAACCATGGTTAACCCTGGAAAATCCACTCCTATTATACCATCATACCATCATAATCCCCAACTATAAACCACCATGGGGGCACCCTACAGGCCCTGGGGACCGCCCCGGCCGCCCAAACCCAGCCCCGGAGCACCTCCGCCTGCTGTTCCACGGTGCGCAACAACGCGGGGTACGCGGGATGCGCTTCGACCTGAGCTCGCTCGGCGGTGAGCAGTTGATGGATGACTTGGAGTTGATGAGTGATGGTTGGTTCATATGCTTGGTTGATATGGTTGGTAAATATGGTTGGTAAACATGGTTGGTTCACATGTTTGGTTCACACGGTTGGTTAGTGGTTGGTTCACATGGTTGGTTCATATGGTCGGTTCATGTGGTTGGTTAGTCGTTGGTTGACATGGTTCACTGATGGTTACTGGTTGGCGAATGATTGGTGAATGCTTGCTGTTGAAATGATGGTTCATGATGGGTAAATAGTGGGATAATGGTTGGTGAATGTTTTTTTTTACCCAGCTTCATGGTCGCTGAGTGGGTTGGTTGATGGCGTATGGTTGGTGAAGGCTGGTGCAGGGATGGCATTGCTGATGCCAAATGGTTGGTAAATGATGGTGAAATGAAGGCTAGAGCATGATGAAATGATGGTTAGCGATGCATCATACAACGATAAATCCTGGCTGATAACCACAATAACCAATGATACTTACAGATACTTGCCAACATGTGTCAACAACACAAATTCATTGTAGAGTACTGAGTATTGCTCAGTATCACCAACCAGTTATGAATGCTTGAGCTTGACTATCCAACAAATAGTGACCAGTAGTGACAATTTGTTGTGATCATCTGGGTGTTTCTCAAAATAGGGGTATGCCAAATCATCCAAGCCATCAACCATTTCCCACAATAAACCAACCAATTCTTCGGGTTCCCAAACTGGCTTGAGATTCATCTATCATCCCCTCTTCTTACCCATTCTCGGTGATCCCCAGTGTGCCATCCTACCAACCATTCGTCGTAGATCTCCCACCCACATGGTGGTTTCTGAAAATAGGGAGCCCAAAAAATAGCTGGTTGATTACTATAACTGATTAATAGAGGATGATTTGGGGGTACCCCTATTTTGAGAAACAGCCAAATGAACCCTATACCATCTACCATCCTGTTTGGTGGTTACGCACATTTCATCCCCTGCCTTTCCATGAAGCTGCACAAAGCATGGTGGTTGGAGATGGTTAGTGATGCTTAGTGGTCATGGTTACAGTAGATGTTTCTGAATGAAAATGGTACCGTCACGTTGTTCATGATGTTTGATAAAGGTTGATGATGCTTCAATTGATCAATGAACAATGGTGAATAGCATTGATGGGTGGTTCATAGCCTTGATGAGTGGTTCATGGCATTGGTGGTTGAACATTTGTCAATTGCACATGATGCTTAATGTTAACAAAGCCTGTAGATCTCCCCTCCCACAAGTTCATATCAGCCATTCCATTGAGAGATTTCCCATCCCACCTTGCTTTTAGATCTAGAAAGGAGATGATCTACAAGGGACTCAAACTCTATCTTGTTTCACCGTTTTCTCAACTTAAGCATCAATTCACCCCCAACCAACAATCAACCAACCATTCATCAACTTGACCACCATTCGTCGACCCCGATTATCAACACCTAACCACTAATCAACCAGTAACGATGACTCATCAACCATTCACCACTAATCTCAACCATCATCTTCACCATCAACTGGACCCCTGATCAACCACTACTCAACCATTCATCAACCATTCACCACTACTCCTTCACCATTGGATCCTTTGCCCCGCGCCTCTTTCTTCGCCTCCGGTGCCGCTCCATCGGGTCCCGCTTCGCCTTTAACCTGGGCCGAGGCACACCGGGCAGACGCCACGAGACGAACGGTGCTGGGTCAGAATGGTTGATGATGGTGAAGTGAGGCCTAAGTGATGGCTAAGTGATGGCAGGTGATGGCTAATTAGTGTTAGATCATAGCTAAATGAGTTTTTTATGGTGAATTGATGATTAGTGATGCTTAATGATGCTTACTAGATCTTACTAGTGCTTCCTACTGGATGATGATGCCAAAGAGTGATCAACGCTGCAACAACGTCGAGCAAGCGGAACCGCACAAGAGGCTAATAACCAGCAACAATAGTGAGAAATGGTTGGCTCAGGTTGGTTGAAAGGGTTGAAACTCGTTGATACATGCTTACAACGGTCAAAAATCATGGTTGCTTGTTGGTCATGATTGTTAACGACGGTGGCGTGTGAGCAGTGCTAGTTGGTGGGTAAACAGGTAAATCATGGTAACAGTAACGACCGCTGATTGTCCGCATTAGTGTAAAAACATTATATAGTGTAAAAACACATATGTAATTGAACAGCAGTGACTGCTTCAAACTTCAAAGATCTGAATGCATCCATAAGAACAACAACAACAACAACAACAACAACAACCACAAACACACCCATCACCACCACCACCACTACCACCACAACCACCACGACCACCACCGCCACGACCACCTCCACCACAGCGGCGACCTCTCCCTTCGGCCAACACCAGGCAGCAGTATCTTCCAAGACACACAATGGCGGGCGATGCGGTGAAGGGCCGTGGCTGTGTTCACACCATTCATCAGCGAGAGCTCCTAGTGCAACGTGACCAGGCAACTGCGGCAACCTGGTCAACACAGGTCGTTTTGTAGATGGTGTTGCCCTGGTGCAGCTGTGTTGGATGCAAATGTAGGCGATCAGTTTGGGAAGGATGTACGTATGCATCTATGTAGAAACATGAAATATGCTTTACAATGGATCACTGCCAATAATCCTACGAATGAATGAATGACCATCCCAAGAGTGACTAGTTTGGCCATTACCGGGATGTTTACTAGGGGTACAGGGTATTCAGGGTATTGACCCACAGCCACTTATGTATTACGTGTATTTGTGTCGGGCTGTTGCATCAGCGATATGACTGTGGAATGTGATGCTGCTCAACTCATCCTCACTTATGATGCTTGCTAACATGCAGCTGTTGGACATAGTAAGCCCTGAGTATAGCATGAAAGGTTCCAACTTATCTAATTATATTGCGGTTTCTCAAAAATTGGGAATTTGGCAAACAACCTACTTAGAGAAACCACCATATCAACCAATTGGCAGCGTTCAAACAGTCCCGTTTTGTAAACCGCCCATCACTTCTCAAATCCCCTCAATTGTTGGCTTCCTAAACCGGAACCGCGATCATAGCATCGCTCCTTTTTGTGTGGGTAGCCATCATTTTTGGCTCCTTTTGGATGTATATAGGGGTTTCTCAAATGGGGAACCCCCTCAAAATGGTTGATTTATGACCAATGTAAGGGATGATTTCGGGGTACCCGTATGACTTGAGAAACACCCATATATTACCCAAGGGGTAAATCATGTAAATGATCCTTGGAAACCGTTGCAAACTGTCAGGTAAACCCGAGTTCTTGGTGTCCCTCAACTAAGAACTCTGGACGGTAACAGTTCTTAGGATGGTTAACTGGTTTCTAACAGGTTCTGGATGCTTGCCACCCTTGGTTTCCACAAGTTTCCACCAGTTTCCAATGGTAACAGCCTCATCTGGGAGGTCACAACTGGTGAGTTGGCTCAGTGTCGGGTCCTCCGCCACCACGTTGAGAACCGCCGTGGCGTTGGCATTGGCTGCTTGCGTCAGCTTCCTGAGACGTGTCACTGGGCTAGGGCTACTCTACTGGATCTAAGGGGATGACTTCTATGGCTGGCTTCGAAGATGTTGTGCAAGCAGGTTACTGATCATAGCTTTTGGTTGTGATCATTAGTGTTCTTCGACAATTCTTTGATTAATCAATTCTTATGATCCCTATCAAGCAAGCGCTTCGATGTTCAAGATGTGCTGCTGAACTTTGTTAGTCATCATGGGTGTAATACTATCAACCAATGGTCTAAATTCATCCCAGATATACCAGTGTTGATGTATCCCAGCTAGTTCGTTGATGAAGCAGTATCAATTAGTCTTGAAGCATCCGTTGTCTTCTCGCTGGTGATGATTATCATCTACCATTACTATGTAACCGAGTTGAAACATGAGTCACCACTGTCAGCATCATCGAGCACCAGCGATGGTTAGTGACGCGACGCTTTGTCTTTCACGGGACACAGCTTACGCAATGGCTCAAATAAAGAAGCTGCTTCCTGCAAGGGGAAGTTTGAGTTAGTGATGGGCAATCCATGCAAATCATCATGAATAATCATTCTCCTAGGCTATTGGCCTATTGATAATGATTGCATTACATGATGCATGGTCGGCTGCGATCAAATCAAAGCATCATGACTGGCTGGTAGTGCAAACACCCTACATTGTGTTCCCCATCATGGGTTCTTAATGATTGGCATGGTGATAGTGGGCAATAGTGATACCATGTGATGCCACTATTAAAGAGTATGCTTAGTGCCACTGTGGACCAGAATTAACAGTGGTTTTGCATGTTTTCAGGCCTTATCCGCTATGTCCAGGACCAGCATTTGCCTGTCAAACACATGAAACTAAACTGCTAAGAGTGGTCAATAGATCATCTTTCATTGTTGACTATACCAGGTATTCTAGCTATACCAGGTGATACTAGTAAGTTGTAATAACCTTGGTTGTCATGGTATAGCTGATTTTCGCTATTGTCTTGCCCACCATCATTGCTGATCCACTTTCACATCTCACCCGTGGCAGCGCGGGCGCATTGGTTGGGCCTGTTGATTCGCTTTCGCTGCTTCCTCGTGGGCAACGGGGGAATGGTCAGTCGCGGTTGGGAGGGAGCTGGTTGGAGCCTTTCAGGGTATGCCTTGGAATCCCTGGGGAACGAGGAGCTACCACGAGTGGCTACTAACCAATTGCTGGGTAGTAATGCTTGGGCGTTCCTCTGAACGCATTGGGAAGGTCAAGCTGGCACATTGACTACCCCGCTACTAGTGCTTCAAGTTGGCGCATTGGCACACTTCTTTTCTGCTGGGGGTTATTTCAACCGCTGGGGAAAAAATGTTCAATTAGAAGCCATTATCCAAGTCGGTATGGTTGAAAACAACACAGCATCGATGGTTCAACCACCTACCAGAATTGTCATCCATCAGCCATTCACCAACATAAACATACATAAACCATCATCCTCAACCGGCAGTTCACCCACCCCAATGATCACCAGGGCACCCACTCGGGGAACGCTACTGGCGCTGCGCACAATATGGATCGTCGGCAACAATTGAAAGTCTAACAGTACTGGTTGTGGAGAATCAGTAACACTTCAATATGTTGAAGGCCATCCGCAAATATCAGCTAAGCAACTGCTCGCAATGAAGAAAGATCCAACTTGGTCTTCTTATCCGCAACTTATGTAATTAGCGACTAAAGAAGAGTTTCCGACAAAAAAGAGCTATAGCACCAACGCTTAAATCAACCAGAATACGCGTCCCAGGTGGGATGAATGTTCTGAAGTGAAGTCCAAAAAACAAGTTCATGGTGAATATGAACAGGCAACCAATTGGCTTGGCTTTAGGTTTATAAGGGTACACCATTGCCACTTGGGTTGGCTTAAGGTGGGTGTGCCCTCTTGACGATCTTTGTCATACTTGACATATGGGTACCCAGCTAGGAACATCCGCTGCCTCCAAGTGTCAATACATCTGCATTCATCACTGTCATGCTGGCGTAGATCTGTATCAAACCTTTGGTCAGGTCAGGGACAGCTGATTGTGGTAAGCCACGTGATCCCTGACGTACATCCTGATTATTCCCTATTAGTAACCATGTGGTCATCACCAACTGGCCAATACTTACCCTCTGGTTTTTGTTCACAGCCCACTGGCTGGATAACCCACCATTATGACGCATCTATTGGGAATGGCAATTTTCCGGCCCACTATGATTACCAGAGGCTATGGGCACTGCTTATTGACGGACAATAGTGACAAAGGTTCGTATTGCTTTATTGGTGAATAAATGTTATGATCCATCCTTCTCTATCATGTTTACTGAGTGATAACGTGACAACGACTAATTCATCAGTATCTATCATAACTACTTGAGACACCTGGCAAATAGCTAACATCAACGCAAATGTACAGGATAGACGTCCAGCGGTTGGACTCTCATTTACCTACCGAGAACAACTTAGATGTCAATGTCATATCAGCTTATATCAGCAGTATGCATCTGGGCTCTGTCTGAATATCTGTCTCTGTACACGTGGCAAAATCATCGCATCAAATGTACACACTTGATATGCGAAATGAATGCCAGAAAGTTACCCATCAATTTGGGCTTGTCCGCAAGAGCTGATACTGCTTGTCGAAAAAGGTTGCGGAAGCCCTAAGAATTTCCCCATTCGTAGCTGGCTTTTAGGCTTTGAAAAGCATGAAACCATCACGCAAGCAGCGCTCAGTGACTTGGGCCTAGGAACTTGAACTTTCAAATGACCTTGGAAGTATTGGAGTATCTTCTTCGGCTATTTTCCTGTCAAACAGATTTCGAGCCAAAACGCCTCAGCACGCGAAAGCCTGCGTGACGCAGCCGTAACCGGGACCCAAACCTGTCACTTTGCACTCATGATCCATGATTCATAGGGAAAATGAGTCTTCTGAGCATTTGTATATACATATTAACATGTATACATGTATACAGATATACATTTGTACAGATATACAACAATCTTGAGCTATTCTCGCCAGGGCAAACAATGATTTATCTCATTGCTTATCTGAACAGATCTAGTACCCTTTTGTCAGAATCAATAGACAGGTCTAACCAACAGAAAATGCATGGCGTCGCTTCAAAGTGCGTGGCTAAAGGTGATAGAGCACACCATCAAACTGCACCCAGTTGATCTTGTTATTTCCAGTTTCAGATTTGGCAGTGGTCAGTTCACCCTGTACCCCTGGTTCTCCTATCATCAACCATGGTTTTCCCTATATATTATTGTTGGTTGATCTTATTATTACTATTATCATTATTTTTTTATATATTTTTATCAGTGTTATTATTGTTATTATTATCGTTATCATGATTGTTATCATCATTATAAGGAAAATATCATTATGGTTGGTCAATATCCCCCATTATTGGTTTGGTAATAACGACCCATAGCTGATCCTTGACACCGGCTGAGCTGCCACTAGCCATGGTTTACTCAGGCATTCCAATCCTCTCGCCATCCAGGGCCAATACTGCCAATACTACCCAGGCCATCTAACATGAAGGAATCGTCTGGCTAATCTTTGCCCAAACATATAAGAACCATATTGACATTGACCTGGTCAAGATCAAATGGCCAGCTATCTTGCAAAGTTTTGCTTGTCTCAAGGCCCATCCCCGAAAGGATCATAATTGGTTATATAACAACCAAGTGCAGCATGGTGCCCTGTGCCCTATGGCTATCTGGATCTTTACAATGATTGGCCTGCTTGACAACCAAAAGCTTGATTTGTACTGTGGAAATCGAATGATGATTATCATGATGATGATGATGATGATGATGATGACGACGATAGTGACCTATCCCTTCTTCAGACGGGTGGCATTGATCCAGCGGCATCACCATTGTTGTTCAGATATTTCGAGCTATTCAAGTGTTGGGTATGTCTTGGATCAGCTACATTCTCTGTAGTTGCGATTGTTGTTGGGCTTTGGGCTTTGGGGTATACTTATGGAGACCGCATCGTGGCCGAAAAATGACGATGCATAGACTGGGTAGAAACCATATTCTTACATGGTCAGGCTGCCAAATGTTGAGAAGCAGGACGAGAAATATACCCATGGCTAAGAGCAGCTACATAAGAGCAACCTTGACTATGCTTAAGAGACTGCCAGATACACAAATGAGCCAATAGTAGTGGCGCTGGGTAATGAGTCAATACTAGTTGATAGTTGATAATGGTAGTCCAAGAACTAAAAAGCCGCAATAGTTTGATCTCTGGTTAAAATCATCGATCACGCTTGCCGAATGAGTCAGAATGATGGAACATACATGTTCTTCCATTTTGATGCATCATTTCCTATTTGCCCATCCACATGCGTCCCTGCGTCATATTCACCAGTTGTCCTAAGGGCTGGCTGCTATTGCCAGATGATTAAGCATCTTTCAACGTTGATTCAACATCTTGAACCCTTAGACAACCATTTGACGAGTCTGAGCATGTTTAACATCATTAGTCTTTAACAGATTTACGCTTAACCATTGATTGAACATCTTTAAGCATTGACTAGACAGGACCTGTAGGCAGTAGCCATTAGAGGTCATCGTAGAAGCTACTGCATTTTATCGAAACCCGCCACGTTTACCTCGCAGCTGAACCAGGTTTGCCATCAAACCATCAATAGTTCGAGCAACAAAATCAACTGGGCCAAGATCATATTCAGCGTCACCCCCTGGGCTACGAAGAATGGCGTTCATGTGTGATGTACCACCATCCCTTTGGGTCACCACAGCCCCCAGGCAGCCCGGTGAAGGCGTGGTAAAGACGTGGCGTGGTGGACAGGCTGAACATCGAATCCGCGATGGTGTTGAACATCAAGCGTGTCTCCTCGCAGGCTCAGCGACCGATAGTGGTGGATTGACACCCCTGCAATGGCATGGTTCATGTTTATATAAGAATGGTAAAGAATGGTGATTGATGGTGGTTAAACAAGAAGAAGAAGAACAACAACAACATGGTCGGCTGCTTATGAGAAAAGAACAAAAAGCATCGACATTGCAGCAGTTTGGTTGCTGACGACTGTCGGTAGGTGTGGAATGCTGATTGATGATTTTTCTAGACTCGCTGAAGAACAGCGGTAAAGTCAAGGACTTTATGTTTTTGATGTGCATATCTATGTCGATGACGTTATATTCATGTACGACATAGTCAGTAAGATCAGCAGGCACTTGCTGCTACTAAACACACCAGTGGCTCTATGATTTCTTGACATCCGTGTTCTTCCTGACTAGGATATCATAAACGGAATAAGCAATAGGTATATCACCTGGCACTGTGGCTTCGACATTTCCTTTACGTCGTCTCCTCACCCCAAATCACTATAAACACAGCTGACTGTGGCCGTCTAGTCATGTATCTACTCCTTGCACTACTACTACGCTGTCCTCAAGCCCCCTGACAATGTTTCTTAGTTGCAGGGGACAACCAGCAAGAGATAGTTTCTAGTTCCAGTTACTGGATGTTTCTTAGTTTCAGGGGATACTTCAAAGTAGTTTAGAGAAACAGCAAGCAATTGTCCATGTATAAAATTGGAATTCAACCCTCAAGATCATCAAGATAGACACAGTAATTTTGGTTTCTGATTAGTATCTACCTGTTGGTTTCATCTATTTTCATTACTTTAGGGGGGGTTACACTAATCAGAAACCAACATTATGAAACCCTCCGCCTCCCTGTCTCTGTGTCATGCTGGTCCTCTGGAATGTCTGCATCCAGTGACAGCAGTTCACCTGTGATGGGTGGTCCGGTTTGATATAACAAGGACTAACAACCTAATCATGCGAGCCCAGATTTATTAGAAACCAATTATCAAGCTGATCCCTGAAATCTGCGTGCCTTCCGGCTTGCAAACACACACTATATTCACTATGAATATATACACACACAGATATGTGATACATGTGGTATATCTACAGTACATATTCACGCATTGATGGTGCGTACAGAAACAGACATATACTGATGCTTTATGTGTACACGTTGAGTCATGGCTGGTGGTATACCTGTTATGCAACTGAACAGTGGGCTCAAATCATCAAATCACCAGTTCTTTGTTGACAAAGACCAGGGACTTCGGCCACTGCGGCCACGGGATGGAGATTTGGGCACGTGCCAAGCCATAGTGGTACCCCCAGTCAACCAATGGTCTCCATTCATAAGATGATCATTGGCTTTTGGTGGGTTAGAACGGTTACCCTATGGCTTGGCACATACCCATTTATCAATACATAGGATGATGCATCAAGGGGATAAACCTGATAAGATGCATCAAGGGGATAAACATTGAACCCCCAACTGTTTGTAGCAAAACTATCGTTTTTGGCCGGCTGGGGATACCAGCACCTGTGGAGAAACCTTCATTTCAACAGCAGGAAAGCTCCAACGTTGAAGCTCTCTATTTGGACATGGCTCAAGGCATCAAATTTGATCAACAAAAACGACAACTACCAAGGGAAATGACCGGACATCATATGCGAGTATAAATCAATCGTGATGGTTAATGGTGAACCGTTGTTTGTCATTGGGGCAATTTTACCTTCATCAACAATCGCGATGACAAAACAGAAACTGGGTGGTGGACTTCATGTCGGTGCAAATGGCTCCTTCTGTCTTGCAAACGGGAGCGGTATGAAGATTTTGACTCGTACAACGATTCCTAAATGCCACTGAATAAAGGGGGTTGTTGTGGCGCATGAAATCGTCAAACCATCTTCTCCTAGAACCTCGATGGTGAGTTTTTGTTTTCCAAGTATTCAGCCGCTGGATCGCTATTTGGTGGTTGTTAGTCCATTTAAGGAATGCTTTCACAGCTCTTTCCCTTTAAATCTGGGTGTGCTTCGCATCAACAGTCCAAAACAGGGCAACATCTTTTGAAAAAGAATAACCTTCTTGGTGTACCTACTTTAGCACTTTACTGCTACAAGTACCTGTACAGTAATTTGTCATCATCTCTTTGTAGAACGTACAGGCTACTATACAGACCGTAGCACCAATAAGTATCCATGACTTCTGGGCCTGTCACACGCCACCTCCAGAAATGATGATGGTCATGGTAACCAAGCCAACCGGTGGTTCCAACCTTCAACTTCTGATGGACCACCAAGAGAACATCAATGATCATAAGTACCCATCAGAGTAAATCCTCGTTAATTCTCAACCATCTGTGACCATCATAAACATCATCATTGACCATCTTTAGCTACTAGCCATCATTAATCATGATTTGACGTTGTTAATTTTTGCTAAGCATCATGAATCAGTCGCCATTCGCTCATAGACCATCATCACTTCCGAGGACCAACCATCAGTTCACCACATCTCACCATGATGAATCATCATTAAACATGACACTAACCATCACAAACCATCACAAAGCATCATTAACCATCACCAAGCACCATCATTCATGGCCATTGATGGTTTGATTTCACCATGATTAACCATGCTCGCCATCTAAACGACCCACCACCCCCAGCACTTCATTGGTCACGCGCCCGGGACCCGCGCCCGCCTCTGCCGATGGCGCGCGTGGTCAGAATGGCCAAGGCGTACAACGCCACAAAGGTCAAGACCTTCGTTGGAGGTCACCAGGAAGTTACCAATCCGGTTCCTGGTGAAGCCTAGCTGGTGAATGATTAATAATAGGGAATGATTAGCAACAACATGGTATAAATTTCCCCTACTAATGGGTATCCTCTACTATTTAAAATGTAAACTAATGTTGGGCTAATTGGTAACCATTGGCTAACCAGTTTAACAACAATGGTTACCAACTAAATGGGAAATAGTAGGGGATATACCAATTGGGCGGTTAAAGCTGGTGAATAGTATGGAATATACCAATTGGTTGGTTAATGATTAGCAACAATCATAGGTTAACTAACTATATACTAATATATATATATATATGGTTAACTGGCTGGTTTGATTAATGATAGAGAATGGGCTGGTTTGATTAATGATAGAGAATGCCTAACTAGATGATTAATGCTGGGCGATATTGGTTAATTAGTGCTTAATAATAGGGAATGACTAGCAACAATGGTTAACAACAATGGTTTCCAACCAAACTAATCGTTAACAATAGGGGGTATACAAAGCAATGATTAGCAACAATCATAGGAAAGGTGAATAGTAGGGGGTAGTAACCAACAAGACTAGGGGATATACCAGCCATGTATGTCTAGGTGTCGATATGAACCACCCAACAAAAAAAGGGAATGATTGGCAACAATCATAGGTTAACTGACTATATACCAATGTATATATATATATATATATGTGCTTAATAAAGGATATACCAATGAGTAGCAACAATGATTAGCAACAATCATAGGCAATAATTAGCAACAATCATAGGGGATATTGGCCCTCATTGGCAACTTAACCAACCGCCAATGATTAGCAACAATCATAGGGGATATACCAACACCAACTATATCATATATGGCTATCAAAAGCAACGGTGGTTTCTCAAAATAGGGAGCCCCCGAAGTTATGGTTGGTGTGTTTCTACCAATGGTTCATATTGGATGATTTAGTGGGGGTCCCTAGTTTGAGGAACCACCATATGGCTATGGATCAATATCAACCAACCAATAGCGGGATATTAACCAACCAAAATAGGCTTGACGAATGGTTGACTATAGTGATTATCCAATATTTAACACGAGTGGCCAATGATGAGTTGGTTGATTAACAGTTGATAATCATAGTGAATAGTAAAAGCAATGATGGGTAATAGGCGATGGGTCAATATTGACCAACCAATAGTGGGGGATATTGACCAACCATAATAGTCGGAATACAATGGTCGATGATGGTACACCAGGGGTACACGGTTTGACAAACAACCAATAGTGACAAATGATGCTAAATGATGGTTAGTGATGGTTAGTAATGCTTAATTGATGCGGGTCAATCTGTACTGGGGTACTGATGGCCAATCATGGTTGGTTAGCATCACCATTTTCATAAACCATCATCATAAACCATCATTGTAATCACTAACGTTCAACAATGAAAAGTGATAAAGATTCATTAACATCATTGTTAATATCATGATAAATGTGGTTCACAAACAATGATGGTAGCCGTGGTGTGTTGACATTACCAATTCACCGTGGTGTTTCATAAGCAATGGTTCGCCAGCTCAACAGCTGATTTTGCAAGTCAAAACGATTCAGTGCCATTCAGCACCATTTTCTGTAATCACCGCGCTGAACGACTGTGACGGCTGATGCTTAACAAGTGTTACTTGATGGTCCACGGTCAGTCTGATGTGGCTAGTTTGTTATGATGATAACCATCAAACATGGCTAACGAGCTAGTTGATATTGACTGCTATTGACCGCTATCAACCACTATTAACCTCTATCAACCACTGTTAACCACTATCAACCACGGGTAGCCACTGTTAGCTACTATTAGCCACTGTTCCTGGTTACCCTTATCAAGCACTATGAATTAACCACTATTACGTACTCTGGTATCAACCGCTAACCAGGTGGTCTTAACTATGTTTCACCACTATCATCCCCTATAAAACCACTAAAATCCCCTTCAAAACCACCATAATCTCCTATAAAACCATAATGATCACCATCAAAATCCTGAAATGCTCAGTGATCAACCAACTCCACCCTGAAACCACCGCAGGGCCAGCAGCGTCCCTGCGTTCCCGGCCAAGACCCAGAACATGCTCTGCATGGCACGCACCACACCTGACAAACACGGCAGCCGTAACGCTGACCCAAGAAGAGATCAGACGGCCGGTGGTGTCACGGTGAGTGATGTTGATTCGCGATGCTACTTACTGTACTGGTGGTGTTAGTCACTGGTGGTCAATGATGGGGAAATTTATTGATGGTTCATGAAAATTATTGGAAGTGGCCCACTCTTGGTACTTCTGCTGTGCCAGTGCTTCAATCACGCAGCACGTCTGCATTCTTCGGAGCGGGGAAACCGCAGACGCTTTGCATGTGTTGCGCGAACTATCCCTCGCTTCCAGCAAGTATCAATCCATGGAATGGATGATGCAACAATTAGCAACAAAGTGGACGTATCCATAACCATGGTGGTACCCCTGAACCAACCAATGATCAGTACCTAGTAGGTAAACTGCCAGTGACTTGGGGGTACAGCTAGTATGGAGAAACCCCAGTGACCAATGCAAATTCGGAATTAGATCCAGCCCACCAACTATCTGCAAACCTCCTGGTAGCATTGATGCCAAGGCTGCCCAGGATGGCTCTTGATTGGACATCAGCCATTCCTGTCCGTTTCCTGATCCAAGGATGCTATGATGTTTATGTGTCCGTTGTTTTCCTTCTGATATTTCTATACGTCCATTTCATGCTCTGGAGTTGCTTTTTGTGAGCTTAGGAGTGGTCTGCAAGTTTGCGTTGTAGTTACAAAACAAACTCATTTGTTGGTATCTTTGTTTGTGGCTGGGCCTTTGCTGGAAAATGAAGGTATCTAAACATGTTTAGGAATCACCACCAGTATTACGCAGCATAAACCGTCATTGACCATGACTAACTATCATTAACCATCAGCAACCAACCATTTAACACCATTTGCCGTCTGTTAACCATCATTAACCACCATTAAAATATCATTAAACCGTCCATTAGCAACTGTAAATGACTAAATCACCACTATTAACCATGATTAAACCTTTCTATCAACCATCAACTAAATATCTCTCACTAACCGTCGTTAACCACCATCTAACCACCATTAACCATCAAAGAACCATCCGTTAAACCATCAATCATTCATCATTGACCATCATCAACCATAAACTAAGCATCGTAAATCATAAAACTATTCATCAACCATCATCAACCATCATTTACCATCATTAACCATCATCAATCATCATCAACCACTACAAGCCATCCTTGGTTAATGATGGTGTGCCCTTATCAACCATTTATCTGCCTCTCGCCGGCGTACGGCATGTCCCAAGGTAGAGCTGCCCCGCCTATGGCGAGCATGTAGAGCGGTCGGATGGCGCGAACCACTCGAACCAGTCGCAGGATCCTGGGGAGAACGGCCGTTGATGTCTGGTTTCATGGACGGTTTGAAGGATGTCTGGTTGTTTCTATGGTGGTTACATGGTGGTTACATGGTGGTTCCATGAAACTCATAGGGTACCTCATGGTTGATGATTGAACTGGATGATGCTTAGCTTGATGCTTCATAGATGTTCATAGTAATCATGAATCGTAAACTTATGGTACTCATTAATCATGAATCATGAAACTCATAGGGCACTGATGGTTGATGATTGAACTGGATCATGACTAGTTTGATGATAGTACTCATCAATCATCAACTCATAGGGTACTGATGGTTGATGAGCTGGATCACTGGTGGTCCAACGGTCACCACTGCCCACCACCAGCTTCTCCCCAGTGCCATCGGACCGCCGGGCAGCGCCACGCAGCGCCACGCAGTCCTCATCAATCGTAGCAGCCGTGCCAAGGTCATGAGCTTGCTCAGGTTGCCGCCTGGTGGAAGGCCACTGCTATGGCTGGTAGGCACCACCCGTGGTTGTTGCTGGGAGTTGTTGGTGGGTTTTCCATGGGTTTTTAAATAGGTTGGTCCATCAAAAAAGGGTGGTGTTCATGAGTTTTCTAGGAGACGGTGGCTTTCTTTTTCCGCTCAATTCAAATTCAGTCTCTCGTTTTGGAGCGGCGTCCAAGCAGTGAATCACATAAGTCACAATCAGGAAAATTGTGGTAGCAGGATGTGGAGAAGAAGAATCGTGGTAGTGATAACATTGGTGGTGATGATGATGATGATGATGACGATGACGATGACGACGACCACAGTAATTCAAGCATAGACAAACATGATCACGTAATCATAGTTCATAGTGACAAAGCTGGTGCAGACCCTGACGATGATATGCCTGCCATGGGGGTTCAACATGGCATTGACGTTGATCCTCAGAATGACTGATCACATTGTGCAGAAGGACGATGATGATGGTGGTGACAGTGCCGGTGACACTGATGACACTGGTCATGATGATGGTGATGATGGTGAGAATGATTCTGATGCAAATCAGTGTGATAGGTATAACCTGCATCACACCTGGTGTTCCTGCTGCTGAGCGGTGATCAAACCATTCTTGTGACGAACCAGCGGTACAAGCGCTGCAGATTAGGCAGTTCAGTTCTTGGGCTTCCTTCATGCCTGGGTGATCATGATCGCTTCGCGGGGTGGGTTCGATCGGTTCAGCCCCCGGAGAAGAATGAGGGAACTGGTAACTGCTCCACATTAAAGGCAACTTAGTCATGTTGGGAGCCCCACCTTGTCGCTTAGATCGACAGTTGGGGGAGAGTCACTGCCAGGTGAACTGCCAAAAAGAACCACTGGGAGCCAGGAAGCGTGGCAACCACACGCTGCCAGTTACCAAGCTTGATGAGTGAGCTGTTTGTGAATTGTGGCTCAACTTGGGTCAACTAGATATTGAATCAATCAGCTTTTGTTGGTTGTTAGCTGATGTCGATTGTTTATTCGATAATGAACAAGACTTGGATGAGGAACCACCAATGCAGCAAATGTCAACTAGATATTATTAATCGCACATTGTTGATTGTTAAGTGGTGTGACAATGAGCTATTTGACAATATCCACCGGTTTACCGCCAATCAATCGCCAATCACCACCGATCAGCTATCAACAGTACAATAAACATACAGTAGATGGGGGTTCTCAAAATAAGGGACCCCAAAGAGTTATGGATGGTTTTTAACAGAAAGGTGAGTAAACTGGATGATTTGGGGGCTCCCCTATGACATGAGAAACACCCAAACAGATCAGTAACAGACAATGGCCATAGCTGTTCAGAACCATCACTCTGTTGCCATGTTTCGTGAACCACCCATCATTACTTGGATGTGCACCCCCACGGCGAAGGTCAGTGGTCACAATTCCCATGGGGTTTCTAGGGGGGGTAGTCCAGCTACCTTCTAGGGCGGAACCAACCGCGGTTGTAACCCCAGCTGCACATCCAAGTACTGATAATGATGGGTTATAACCGTGATTGTAAGCCCTATAAGGTAGCTGAACTAATCCCTAGAAACCATGGGAATTGTGACCACTGACCTTCGCCGTGGGGGTGCACATCCAAGCAGTAACTACCAATGACCACCAGCGCCACAAGCACCACCGCCTCCTTGGTGCTGTTGTGTGATGAAGCTCCAGGCCTGACCGGATCAGCTGATCGTGAGTGGTGCTTGGAAAAACACTGATTGGTGGTTATAAACCATGCTGAAATAGTGGATTGGTGGTTATATAATCGTTTATAATGGTTAATATTGGTCAATATTGGTTAATTGATAGTGATTGTAATGGCCAAAACCCCTTGTAACCATGGTTGATCTGTCGTTAGTTACGTGGTTGATTTAGTGGTTAATTAGTGGTACACGTTGGTTAAAATGTTTTTAACTTGGGATACGATCAATAATCATCATTATCTGAAGAAATGTTTAAAACGGTATAACCACCATATGACTATGGGTCAATATGAACCAACTTTCATGGGGGATAATCACCAACAATTTTATAGGGAAAACAATGGTTAGTGATGGGGGAACCAGGGGTACAGCGTGAACTGACCCATAGCCATATATATCTAATGATGGTTCATGGTGGCTAATGATGGTCAATGGTGGTTGATGATGGTTCATGGATGTTCATGGTGGTTAATTAATGATGGTTCATGGTGATTCATGATGGCTAATGGCGGTTGATGATGGTTAATGGCAGTTTCTGATAGCTAAATATTGCGAATGATTGTAATATGATGGCTACTCATTGTTTTATCATGTCTAAGGATGGTCATATGCTGGTTATATGCTGGTTATATGTTGATCATACGGCGGTTGAATGGCGGTTATATGTTGACCAGCATTGACCATCATCGACCAGCATTAGCCAGCATGATGAAACCATGTATCTCCTATTCGTGGCACCTGGCAAGTCCGCTTAGCCGCCGCATGTCCAGCCCATGCCCCTGCACTTGGGAACCGGCATCCACAACTGGAAAGCAAGAGCCAGGCACGTGAGCACCAGGGGCAGGGAACAGGCCTATCTGGTAAGACCATGTTGGGTGTGCTCCCTGGAAAGCGAACATAGTGATGCCAAAATTGCTATTTCCAATGGTCAAATCTGCAAATGCTGGAGTCTTCAACCGCCTTTGTTGGATTATAACACCGACGGTTCCCTCATGAAATGATGGTTTCCTTCTCCCCTACCCAGGGTCACCATGTGAGCCTGATCCATGATGGAACACCACCATCACCACCACAACCACCAGCACCACCAGCGCAATCATCAACATTAACTATAATCTTCATCATCATCAACATTAATTATAATCATCATCATCATCATCATCATCATCATCATCATCATCATCATCATCATCATCCATCATTAACGTCCATGAACCATCATCAACCATCACTTGCCACCATCATCCATCAATGACCATCAATACCCATTTGATGTAAGCCTTGCTATTTCATCACTGTACCCTCATCTGATCATTACCCACTCTTAACCGTTCTTTACCATCATTAACCACCATCAACCAACATGCAACCATCGTGTGAATGGGTGTTTCTCAACGTTCTGGGGCCCAAATTATCCCAAACAGTTTAGTTAAATCATCAATGGTTGATTTTAGGGCACACATTTTGAAAGACACGCAAACGAAGGGACAGCAATGCAGTTCCAGATCTTCATAGGTCGGGCAGCCACACAACCACGGCCGGCCTTCAAGATCCAATCGTCGACCACGCCGCTGGCGACCTCATTGGCAGAAGGGTCGGGATGAGCCGGGGTAGTGGTTCAAACTGAGAGAGTAGTAAGCAATGAAAAATATGTTGTGATAAATGGCTAGTTAACAATGATTAACAATGATACTGGGTTGATTACTGGGTATTCAACGACAAACAATGAAAGAGACTGGTTTACTAGCATCGCTGGTAGTTAAAAATGATGATTAAGCTGAATCACCAACTGCTTCTTCACCATTATTCACACGAGTTTACTTGACCATTTCACTATGCTTCTCAAATTATTATCCATTTTTTCGATGATTATTCATCAGTAATCAACGGTTGATAATGACATATAACAACTATACTCATCAACTAGTACTATCCATTTTCCCACTTTCAAACATGAAGTAACCATCAAGTAACCACAATTGATTATGATTGACCATGATTTGCCATTCCTGTCCACCATTTACCACTTTTGACCATCTACGTGCCAATTAGGTGTTTCTCAAAATAGAGTACCCCAAAGTAATCCTTTATATCAACCGTTTATCCTAATAGGCGGCCAACCATTTGTTTGGGGGTTCCCAATGGCTTAAGAAACCACCATTCAACCATTATAAAACCATGTAAACCATCCATTCACCATCTATCCACTACTATCTAAACATCTACTTTCTCATATACCATCCATTAAACCGTCCATTTATCATCTATTAAACCATCCATCGACCATCCATCTAACCATCCATTCACCATCCATTAACCCATCTATTTTACCATCCAGTACACCATCCATCTAGCCATCATCAACCACCATCGAACCCCATCCACTTCCTCGCCATTCCACGGTCCCCGATCCGCGGCTGGGCGACGATAGTGAAATCCACGATGTTCCAACCTCGGTCCTGGTGGGTGGCACGGCGGTTGCAACCACAGGAGTTGGGCAGGTCATATCCCGGGGGGTGCCCACGACCCATGCTACGGAAAGCGAGGGTTCCATGAGGGTTTTATGATGGGATGCTTAAGGATGGCTAGTAGTGGTTGATTTAGTGGTGGTTGATGATGGTTCGTGATGGTTGATGATGGTTGGTGATTATTTCCCCATGATTGACTATTATCCAATATTGATCTCCCACTATACGGCCATGACGATCCAACCATCATCCTTGAACAGCATCATCAACCATCTTTGAGCATCTACAACCATTGTACATTGATACAGCTACAGCCATCAATATCCATCATTAGCAAACATTAGCCAACATTAGCCATCATTCGCCATCAGTGCCATTGTTAGCCATCACTATGGCTAATAACAATGGCCTACAATGCTATGATCACAACAGTAACCTGCCAATGGCGTTCTAAGCACTCCACAGCAAATAACTTCTTCATCAATCAACCAACTTAACCATCCATTAGCAACAATTACAGTATATAATCCCTATGAATCACCGCTATTAGCCCGGCCTTGCTCACTAACCACCACTAACTATCCATTGTGAACCATCAGTATGAACCATCCATCAACCATTAACCAGCTTCTCAACCATCAATCAGCAGCTCATTGACCATCATTGACCACCACTAACCCTCCAAGCTCCAGCCATTTGCCTGTCATCCAACAGCACCAACCACAAGCGTCCCCAACGCCACGCCACGCCAGGCTGCACGCTGCCGATCGGCTTGCCCCATCCACGCCTCGGAACTCACGAAGAAGTCCCAACCGCGATGCCTGGTGACGGGCGCTGCAATGAAGTGTGGGGATTGGTTGGTGGTTCGTTGGTGGTTGGCGATTGGTGATGGTTGTCGGTCGTTAGTTGCTGGTTTAGTTGCTGGTTTAGTTGGTGGTTGGTGATGGTTGGTGATGGCTGGTGGTTGGAGGCGCCTAGGTGGTTAAATGGTGGTTGATGCATGTAGTGGAACCAGAAGAGGTTCTTTTCTGGTGGCACCCATTCCTCAAGCTGGGATATCACATAGCCAACTGATATGCGACAGGTATAGAATCAGTGTCATTAGTGGCAATAAGAGGTAGTGACAGTAGTGCCATGTATTTCAACCAAATGAAGGGGTCAAATCAATAGATTGTTGTACAGATCTCTGCTAGTATGGCACAAAGCTTTGCCATGAGGTACCACATCATGGGAACATGTCTCAAGTTTAACTTGGTGCTCTAAGGGTTTATTGATGGCATTGATAGTCACTTTTACAATGTCCAACTCGGCAGCTTCCAGAAGCAAAACTTTGGGTTTAGAACCTGCAGCAAAAACGAGTTTGTCAAATGAACTCCGAAACGCAAGGACCTTTATCAGCTATCATTGGTTCACCAGAACAAAAATGAGTGTGACTACAGTACATCCTCAGAGACGTTGATATTTTTCCAGAGTGTTGCGATGAATTCGTTAGCAAGTACAGTATACTGATTCTATCAAGATTTTTCATGCAATATGGGTCCAACATCAGTATCGGTGTGATCTCAGGCTCGACCCAGAAGAACCTGCAGTTTTCTATGCAGGGAAAGGAGCTTCAAAATGGACCCTTCAAACGAATGACTGCCCAGTTAGATGAGTGACCCTTTCGATTCAATGGTGGTTCCGAAAGTGGCTGACCTACGCGTAAACATGGCTGCAGATATACATGCGCAGTGGTATCTAGCGCTGCAAACGCCATGGATACAAATTGTTTGCAAAAACTGCAAATCATCTGCAACGATGCACACTGAGCAAGTAAATCATATCAACCCACTTAGGTTGCCAGCATCAGCACTTGGCGAGGCCACATGAGTTTGGGCTTACGAGGCCCACCACATACCGACTTACCATCAGTGCAGGGCTCTCAAGCAGTGATTGATAATGACTGGTATGTTCACACCTTCGAGCCATCATCGGCCCAAATTCGAATCCACTCACGGTGAGAGATTAAACCATTGAACCCACTAAACCTTTGTACCCCCCATTAAACCTTTAAGGTATACCTTTGTACCCCCCATTAAACCCACCGTTGCATTTCACTGCAGTGGCCTGTCAGAATCGGACAAATTCACGGCTGATCACGACCCAACTCCCAGCCTGCCATCTGGGTCTCAAGTCAGAGTTGGACCCCCCAAAAGGGTCGGTTTACTAAATATAAATGGTGGTTTCCCAAAATAGGGGTACCCCTAAGATGGTTGGTTTATGACAATAAATGGTTAAGTAACTGGATGATTGGGGGTACCCCTATTTTGAGAAACACCCAAATGTTTGATAAACTGGATGAGAACTCGGAATATTGCCAACTACTAAGAAACCACCCTGTGACCAACCTCCCCTGGTGCCCAGACCACAGCTACGCTACTTGGCGCCTGATTCTCAGCACAGCCTCCAGCACGAAGAAGGCCAACATGAACTGCGGTGGCGGCCACTGAAGACCGGGGACCAAGGCAACTGCAAGAAATCGACCTCTGAAAATCAGAACTGAGGGATCTCTAACAAAAACCAAAAATAACAAAAAAAATTGTGTCGCCCAAAAAAATGGGCAAGAAGATGTTTTGCTTATCAAACCTTCAAAGTGTTGTTTTTCCAGCGATCACCACCAGCAAACCACTCCATAAATTGCGGACCCAAGGCATGTGGCCATTCATTGGCAGATTCATTGGCAGATTCATTGGCAGATTGGTCACAATTCCGTTGGCAGGCCCTTGTTGCCAGTTCGTACTCGAGGATGAACGATCCAACAAACAACGACTGCCCTCACACCCAACTTGCCACTACTAGCTGCGCAAAGCACTACTAACCACCACCACCACCACCACTGATTCCTACTACTGACCGCTACTACAACCACTTCACTTCAGCCGTTGCGCCGTTGCTTCGTCGGCCTGCTCGGTCCATTCGAAAAACGCGGATTCCGAGTCCGTCTCCAGACCCATGATCACTGCATTGAGGATGATCACCACGCCTGATGGTTGCGCCCGAGCCCAAGCGCATAAGAGTTGGCATTCTCAAACGATCGCATTTAATGTTGGTTTCTGATGATCGTATCTACCTGTTGGTTTCATGCCTATTTTCATTACGTTAGGGGGGGTTACACTAATCAGAAACCAACATTATAGATTGGCAGCCACCTGCAATGACTAAACCAGCTAGTAGATGAACCAGCTGGTAGAGGAACAAGCTGGTTGAAAACTTGACAATAAGCTGTCAAAATTAGCTAATCAGTCATGGTGCTGCTAATGGTTGATCAATGGCGATGATGCTAAACGGTTGCTGAAAACTGTATCAAGACCTGCATTGATAGATGACGCTTTTACCAATGAACAGTTATACCAACGGATCATCAACGAGCATCCCGAGACTGAGGCGTAGCACCAACAAATGCTAGGCCTTATCTCTGTAGCAAGACCACATAGTGCTTATGTCCCTATCATTGTTGGTTATTTTTGCATTAGCCACATTGCGACCATGAGTAGCTATCAAACCATGAACTCTGGACATGCTCGAACATAATTTTCCATAAAAAGTCACCGTTTGATGAAATCTATCAATATGTCAGTTTCTCAAAACAAACCACAAAAACAGCAATGATCAATGACTCGCATGATTTGGGGGGTCCCCCTATGACCTGAGAAACACCCATGTTGACTATTGTTCGCAACAAAGATGGCCCCGCCAAGCAGCAACACCCACCACCGTTGATCATATCAACCATGGCCACAGTTGGATCACCGTTGGGGTCTGCCCCACCGCCCGCAGTGGATCGCACCGACAGTGGACTGGAATGTCGGTGACTCCACCTGAGGTCCAGTGCTGCTGGTGGCGATGGTGCAGGATGGCTTCAGCACTTTGGTTAGGGATGGTTAACTATGGCGAATAAGGGATGATAATGGTGTATGATGAGGAAACCATGGATTCTATAGGGAAACCATAGGATTTTCGATCATTAGCTGTGGTTCATAGTGGTGAACAATAGGGGATGATAAAGGTTCACAATAAGGGACAAGCAGCCACAATGATGGTTCGACAACTATGATATGGTGGTTTCTCAAAATTGGGAAGCCCCAAAGTTAGGGTGGGCTTATTACTCAAAATGGTTGATAAACTTGATGATTTAGGGGTACCCCATGTCAGTCCCTTCATGTTCTTTGGTGCTAGTTCTTAGTTCTGAATGGAGTTGGTTGGTTAGTTAGTTACTTAGTTAGTTAGTTTGTTTGTTAGTTTGTTAGTTAGTTAGTTAGTTTGTTTGTTTGTTTGTTTGTTTGCTTGTCACTTATTTAGTTAGTTAGTTAATTAGTTAGTCAGTCAGTCAGATAGTTAGTCAGCCAGTTAGTTTGTTAGTTAGTTGCTTACATGTTCAATAACTGATTGCTTTAGTGACTTTGGTTCGTCAGTTGCTGTCTTATTTGGTTAGTTAGCTTGCTGCACAATCAAATGCGTTGTTTGTGAACTGTTTGGTTGGCTTGCTAGTTAGCTGGTTTGGCATCTAACCACTTTGCTAACTGGCTGGTTCGCTTGTTAGCTACCTAGTTGGCTATGCAGCTTGCTATTAAGATAATAAGTTAGCTATATCCCATGATTTGCTACTGGTTCCTCGCTTGCAACGACACCAACAAAACAGCCTGGACAACGTCAACCAGTACAATCCACAACTGGCTCACTGACCATCAGGTAACCATCACTTTTAGGTCATCCAGCCATATGCAACTAGAGATCCCCACACATTGCTTCCACTGCAACCATCCCGCCCGAAGGCGAGCTACCCAAGACCAGTAAATGATCGTTTCCAACAAACATGTTTTCACTACATGACAATGTGGCCGTAAGCCATGGCGTGATGACAGGGGGCTACCCTGTTTTTGACGGAGATGCCCAGATGTGCTGCATCTTTTTTTAAGCATTGCCCTGTGTTGTTTTTTGTTGGCTGTTGAGAGCTGTGCCCACTGGTCATTGTAATGCCTTGGAGGTTGGAGGTTGGCAACTGTTTAATCGCTCGTTGTTGCTGCTTGCTTTCCAAGATACACCGGAGCTTAGAATGGTTTACACTGGAAATTGCGGAACCATCTGAAACAACAGGGATACACTGATACTGGTTGGCTTCGTCCAAAAATGCTGTAACCCCAAAAAACTAGCAGCTTCATGTGGTTTCCCTCTTAACAATGGCTATAAACGAGTTCTTGCCTAGGGAAACCATTAACACCTCGATCTAACACTAGTAACCCCCCCCAACCATCTAATACTATGGTCAGTAAACCCCATAAAATGATCATAGCTAGTTCGTAGCTACCACCTATGGACCCGTTGCGGCGGTTGATCGCCGGGCGACCCATGAGAAGTCGGCTGTCACAAGGACTCGACACCTGAGCGGTGGTAGAGAAACCACCCGGGCTTTTCTTGGGGGGACGACATGTATGGGGATATATCAAGCTAATATAGCTAATGATATGGTGGTTTCTCAAAATAGGGAGCCCAAAAAATGGCTGGTTTATTACTATAAATGGTTGATAGTGGATGATTTGGGGGTACCCCTATTTTGAGAAACACCCATGTAGCTATAGTCATTAATATGGACATAGCTATATAATGTTGATGTGGATATATCATTTATAGCTATATCATTAACCATATAGCTAATGTTATATAGCTGATGATGATGATGAAATTGAACTGAAACAGGCTGTATATAGCTAATGTTACGCACAGACCCCGTGGTTTGCCCGGAGGGCAAACCTCGGGTGTCTGTGCGTGTTGAACATTGCTCGAAGAATCAGTGAGAAACACTGGCTATACGCAGTGATTTAGGGTTTAGGGTTTTAGGGTTTAGGTTTTTAGGGTTTAGGGTTTTAAGGTTTTAGGGTTTAGGGTTTTAGGGTTTAGGGTTGTGGGGTTTTAGGGTTTAGGGTTGGGGCTTCTTGATTCTCAGAGTTTCAAAACAACGGGCCTGCGCAGGGTTTTGAACAGTTGACAAGACTCACTTCTGGGCAGGTCTTGTGGTCACGGGCAAACCATAGGGTCTTGCCGTAATGTTATATGCTAATGATATAGCTAATGATATAGCTAATGATATAGCTAATGATGTGCCATAAATGGTTGATATAGCTAATGGTTGATATTAGCACTATGATACATTAATGGTTGATGATACTAACCATGATCAAGACCATTAATATGGATATAGCTATATATGATATGACCGCTATGATATAGCTATGTCATAGTAACCATTAATATGACCATCCATAATGGATATAGCTATATCCATCATCAGTGGCAACACTATGGATATAGCTATATCTTGATATATCGTTCATAACCATCATACGACCATTTATACGACCATCAACATGACCATCAATATGACCATGGATAACATGCCAAATCATGAAACCAAGCAAACATACAGTTGTGACCACTATTCATGGAAAGCTACATCATGATATATCGACGATCATAACCAACAATAATGGTTAATAACAGGGATAATAAGCAAGCATACAGCTGTGACCGCTCTCTTAGCAGTTGTCCCGGGCCGTGGATTACTTTTTGGGACCGTCATCTACACCGGGGTACCTGAATACATGGGGGTGCTGGATAAAGGTTGATCCCCCTACATACTGAATCTTTTTTGGTATCGTTTAGAGGCGCCCACATGATATTTATACAATGAAATGATGACAGAGACTCATATGGATATATGGTGGTTTCTCTAAGTAGGTGACCCCCTAATCATCTAATCGTAGCCAGTACTAGTACCAGTAGCAAACCAGCAATAATAGGGGATATACCAACTATAATGGTTGGTTTACTACTGTAGATGGTTGACATTGAATGATTGGGGGGGTCCCCACGTCGTGAGATCCGAGGAATCGGAGGTTACCCTGACCGACCAGCGAGTTGTCAAGCCCCTGGTATGGCTACGTCATTCACCTGGGTTGACTGAAACGTAACTCAACGGGACGGTGCAATTCGACTGTGGGACAAGTATTTTGCTGATTCACATCATGAATGATATTGGGCCTATTTGATCAAATATGAATCATGAAATCTCAGATGGGAATCTTGATATAGCTGTTCCTGCGAAACTAGCCTTTGGAGGTTCAAGTAATGCTTGGTTGGTTGGTATTGACCCACTCCTGATATGGTAGTATGGCAACCCATTTGAGACCATGGGCCATTCCTAAGCATCATCCATCTTCAATCTTGCTGATATCCCTCATGGGAGATCCACGTTAATAAACCAGCTAGGGGTCTCTCATTGTTGATCAACCATTAGCTATTGATTCATAGATCCCTATTGGTCATCTAACCCTTGAATGCAAAAAATCCCCAACGATTTCTGGCTAGACTGGGCCAGTTCTCCCAAAGAATCGCCATCATCTCACCATTTGACGCTAAATCCCCAGCGGATCACCCGGAAGCGCCACCTCTCCGCAGCATCAAACCCAGGGCTCCCCACAGGCGGATCACCCGCATGAACCTGGCAGATGACCCCAAAATGGTGGGGACCCACCACTGGTTCAACCGCCTGGATGCCGTGGTTATTCCTGCAAACTACTGATGAATCTGATGAATTAGTGGAAACGATATGAAAAATTAGCATTTCTAGAGGTATACCCACTACTACTGGAATTAGTACCCACCACTATTCATCACCGTGGTATTTCTAGTGATGAATAATTATTCACGGTGGGTACTTCCAATGATAAATGTTGATTGGTGGTGATGATTGGTGATGTTTGAAGGATATCCATAGTCATGGCGGTGATTGATGTTGACTGATGGTGATGCATGGCGATGAAAGTTGTCCTTCATCGTGATGTGAACATCTTCCCAGGGGTGTCTTATCATCAAACGGGCCGCATCACCTGATAGTTGTCAGCGCCAACCAACCAACCAACAAACGGGCCGCATCACCTGATAGTTGTCAGCGCCAACCAACCAACCAACAAACCAACCAGCACATCAACCGACCAGTTATAGTCGGCTTAATAACCAACCAACCAACAAACAAACAAACAAACCAACCAGCACATCAACCGACCAGTTATAGTCGGCTTAATAACCAACCAACCAACCAACCAACAAACAAACAAACAAACAAACCAGCACATCAACCGACCAGTTACTGCCGGCTTAACAACCAACCAACCATCCATCCAACCAACCAACCAACCAATCCTACTATTGTTGCTTATTAAGGCATATCAAGCCACCAACCAACCCAACCACCGACCCACCAACCAACCACGCTTCGCCCCGCCGGCCTAGCTAGTCTGGCCAACAGCCGCAGGGGCTTAAAGACCTGAGCTTGCGTAGCACTGCCATGGTCAGCAGCAATGAAAGATCCACCGTTTCTTACAGGTAAATCAGGTAGTTTATAGGGGATTATAATGGTTAACAATTGGGTAATGCTTAACAATAAATGGTTATGGGGGATTATGATCATTAACAATAAGGAATCATAATGGTGTAGAAGGATTATAACGGTTTACAATAACAGATCATGATGGTTAATAAGGATTACAGTGGTTAAGAATGAGGGATTATAATGTTTTGTAAGGATCATTTAATGGTTAACAATAGAAGATTATAATGGTTTATGAGGATTATACTGGTTAACAATGAGGGATTATAATGGTTTATAAGGATCATAATGGTTCACAATTGGGGATCGTGATGGTTTACAAGGGTTGTACTGGTTAAGAATAAAAGATTATAGTGGTTAATGAGGATTATAATGGTTAACAATAAGGAATCATAATGGTGTATAAGGATTATAACGGTTTACAAAAAATAAAAGATTATAATGGTTTATTAGGATTATAACGGTTTACAATAAAAGATTATAATGGTTTATGAGGATTATAATGGTTAACAATAAGGGATTGTAATGGTGTATAATGAGGAAACCATGGATTTTATAGGGAAACCATGCGATTTTCTATGATAAACTGTGGTTAACAGTGGTTACCAATAGGGGATTATAGTGGTTTATAATAAGGGATAACCAACAACAATGATGGTTCGACAATTACTGTGGAGGTTTATCACAATTGGAACCCCAAAAGAATGGATGGTTGACAACCAGAAATAACTATCAAAAGATGATTTGAGGGTACCCCCATCTGGAGAAACACCCAGGTAGTTTATGGGGTACCATAAAGATCAACCATTACATCATGCTGAGCATCGCTAATTGTTCTGTACCCCACTGATGAAAACGATAATGGTTGATTCATGGTTGTCGTTGATGAATGATCGATCAACGGATAATCGTGGCTTGATCAACGGGGATTGATGATTGAAAATGGTTGATCAATGGTTGATAATGGTTGATTTATGATTGTTCAGCGGTAAATAATGGTTGGTTAACGGGTAATAGTGGTTGATTAACCGTTGATACTGGGTTATCAGTGGTTGACTGATCGACGGTTAAGAATGATTGACCACTGGTTAAGAATGTCTAATCAATGGTTAATACTGGTTGCTCAATTGCATCATAAGTCATCGTGGTTGATGAATGTTGATTCATGATTAATGATGGTTGACCAACGAATAGTCAATGATGGTCTAGTGATTGATCATGGTCATCAATGATACCTGTTGAATATAATCCCACACCTACCCATGGTCCTCCAGCTTCCCAATCTGTGGTTCCAAAAATAGCCCTGGTAGCCCAATGGGCCCCAGGCGTTCTGCCGGATATGATCACCTAGGAAATCAGGGCTCCCACAGTTGTAAATTGCCCCGGCGTTAGTTATCTGGCCCCCACGTAGTTCCTAGGTACTTCCTAGGAGGGTCAAACCTCATGAAATGGTCAGTGACACATGGCACCCTACCCTCTGGGTTTCCGACCCTCAGAGCCATCAGCTCTTTACCTGCCGACGTGCTCCCCACTCAAGGCAGCGGTGGAGGACCATGGGTGGCCAGTTGTTTGAAATAGCCTTTAGCATTAAACCACTATGTTTTGTTAATGAATATGGTGGTTTTTAAGTGGTTATAACCAATGATAATGATCAATAATGGGGGCGAACAACACAATGATAGGTGGTAGGCGATTATAATGGTTTTTTACACAGGGGAACCAACAACAATAACGGTTGAACCACTAATTATATTGTGGTTTCTCAAACCATACGGGACCCCAAACACATAAATGGTTTACGTCTATAACCAGTAACATAAAGGATCAATTGGGGGCACCTCTCCTATTTGAAGAAACCTCCGTGTGTATGGCTAATGATTACAAATCATTAAGCCAAGGAACTATCATATACCATGAATATCCATGAATACTATTACTAACCATGGTTATACTAACATTGTGTGTTTATAATGTTTTTCAAAAATTATGGTAATCACTAAAATTGCTACCGCGTTAAGTAACCATAGCAATAGCGTTGTGTCTTAAGTGACCGAGGCATCAACAGCAACAGATTGCAATACAGATCTGGTTCTGAGCATCATCTCCGTTCCTCCTGGTAATTTTTTGATCCATCACAATGGGAATTAATGGTAATAATGATTAATGGTCTAGTAATTTTTGATGCTAGCACAACCCAGGGCAGCGGGAATTTTAGGGTAAGAATGACTCACGGTCGACTGATTCACGGCCATTGCAAACCAATGATCCAAGTCTTGGGTCGGTGTGGAATAATGCCCAACATCCAGGGAAGCATTACGGTGGTAGAATCCCTCAGCGTCGCCTTCATGACCTTTCCCTCGATGCTCCAGGGTTTCCTGACGCACTCGCGAAGCCGCAGGGATCAACCACTCCCGGACCTCAAATAGCTGGTGGTTGGTCCCAAATCTTGGCTTATCACTAGGGATCTGCAAGGAATGATGATCCAAAATGCTTGATTCATCACCAGAAATGGATGATTTCCTGGAGTTGTCCAGAAAAATGGTGGATTTTCCATGGCCATGTTCGTTCACCAGAGTGGATTTGTGAACGACTCATCGGGTGGGCCCGGGTGGAGGTATGCACCAGGTAGATCACAACCAACGATGGGAGCATCACAAGCTTTGCAGCATCTCAGAGTAGCAGGTGTAGTGTGAAGCCATGCTACCGCATTACTTTCAATCGGTGGTTTCTCAGCATAGGGCACCCCCCCAAATCATCCAAGTCATTAGCCGTTTATAGCAATAAACCGTCCCATTTTTGGGGTCCGCATTTTGAGAAACACCCAACTGGCGACCTCTGCCTATTTGAGCTCTTTAAATTAGGAGCGGATCTTCCCAACCAGTGAGGCTCATTGAATTTCAACAACAAGAGCCGTTGCAAACCCGGGAAAACAAAAAAAACGAGCATTGAATCAACCAGATCAACAACGCCATGTATGTCCAACCAACTGAACCAACGACAGTTGTATCTCAAAATGAATGTCGTCGGACCATCTCAAAATGAATCGTTGAACCCCAGGGTACTTCCATTTTGAAAAATTCACCAACAGCATGTGTTTCGACCCAACCACTGAAGATTCATCGTCCACCAACGCCAGCTCCCCGCACCATCTCTTCCAGCACGCCAGACAGAACGATGATGAGATCGAACCTGAGGGTCACCAGGGTAGGTCACCCATGCTGCGCTATGTGGAGACAGCCATGTTTGGCTCAAACATGTTTTCAAACACGGAAACCATGGATTTTCCAGGGTTGACTACAGTCAATCGTGGTAAGAATAAGGGATTATGTAATGGTTTATAATAGGGGATAATCAACAACGATGATTAATGAAAAAACAAATACAGTACTCTTTGGTGCTTTCTAAAGATTGGGGAACCCCAAAGTTATGACTACTTTACTGCAAGTTGTCAATACAAACGATGACAATTGGGGGTACCCGGGTACCCCTATTTTGAGAAACACACATATATCCCTCCCATTGTTGGTAATGTGAGACTGTCACTGTTGCTTCTTACTTGGAGGTGGATGCATCCCCACTGAAGCCTGGCTGAACTGGTGACATGTTACACTTCGGGCGTTGTTCACCCACCTTATGACACCATGGTGAGCTGTCCTCGGGAACCCCGGTGTCAGGAGCCGACCTCGACCTGATGACAAATAGTCTTTTTTCAACCCTTCGAAGAAGGGAAATCCGCATGATGATTATAATCATATATATATATATGCTTTCAACCTTGTTAATGATGGATATGAATAATCAATAATTATTATACATATATATATATATATATATTTACAAGAAAACATTGTCTGTGGTAGTAACCAACAAACGCGAACCACATTCTTCATAGCAGTCATTAACCCACCGTTGGTTGTGAACCATTGTGGAGCCGTACTGCACTATTGTTGGTAGTCTTTGGATATGGGCATTTCTAAAAATAGAGGAACCCAGAAATGGAGGGTTCTTTACTATGAATGGTTGAGATTGGATGCTGTCAGGGGGTCCTGTATTTTGAGAGACCCCCATATCTTCGGAAGGAATGCGGATCATCAATGCAGGGCATGTAGGGTGATATTCCTATCGTTCCCGCTGCAAGCGGTCCTTGCCGTAGCCATCATCATACCCCCTACCGGGTTCCTCGCCTGGGCTTGCTCCTCATCGGGCCCCCCCAAAACATTGCTGGTGGAACCAGCCCCTTGTTGGTTGATATCCTGAGACATGGGGGCCCATAGGCTGATACAGTAGTTCTTGCTTCTAGTTGCCTGACAATTACACCATCATGAAGCATCGTTAACAATCATCAACTGTGGATTGCCCATTGATTGAGCCTCAGGGTTTATGATTGACCGCCATGTTGTGAGTCAATACCCTGTACCACAGCTGTTGACATGCCCGAAATGCCCAGGTTCATCGCCATCAACTGCAAGGTTGGCCGCCCCACAACCAGCCCCCCATGTGTTTCGTTAGTATGTTCCATCATTGCTGATGCTTATCCATCACTAACCATCCTCCAGTCATGACTTGCCAATATCAACCGGCATACCAATATTTTTTTTTGCAAGTTGGCTCATGTTATGCATGGACAGTAGTTCGCGAAAGTCTCTTGTAGTTCTACTTGCAGCGGACCAACTAATAACTAACTAAAGGCTGCAAGGGTCATCAACCACCATGTCTCTTTGCATATGCATATACTGACAAATGCTTTATGTCTATCGATCTATCCATCTATCTTTCTTTCTATCCATCCATCCATCCATATACTTGTAGGGTTGGCCCATGCTGACCGTGGAACAAACTGATGCTGTTTAGGTACCGAAACCTTCACTTCTCCCTGAGTTGCCGAGCCAGTTCCAGCCAGCTTCATCCGGATGGGAGAAGAACTGAAGCACCAGCAGCGATCCATGTGGCAGCAGGGGGTATCACCAAGCAACAGTAGCCTTGATTGTTATAACAAATGATTGGTTATACCGCATGAACAAAGTACATCAGTACATAATGTGATTGATTGGCCCAAGACCAAAAACCAAGCAATCACAAAGTGTGACATACTCTCGATGAATAGCCACGAATGACATGTAACCCACGGTTAAGTATTGGTATTGGGATATCACTGGCCAAGGACCCAGAGTGGTACAAAACCCATCAATGACCAAGAATCACATAGAGCCGTAGAGACCAAAAATGCGATATGCCCACTCGCTAGAAATAATCATGGTTCACTGGGAGTCGTGATGTTTCTTGGAGGTCAAGTTTCTCAGATTATAAGGAACCTCTACTGGTTTCAACTATTGGGTTTAACCCACACTCAGTTTATAAGGGAAATTTGTGGATTCTAGGACAGTTCGTGAGTGGGGGCCCAATACACAACCAGGCGGCTACCCAAGGACGGTCTGCAACCAACCAGCAACCTGCCATCATTTCTGGGATAAGTTCTGATCACGTGGTTGACATTGATGATGAATATCGGTCAAGAATGGTTCACAATGCGCAATAATGGCCGATAGTGCTCAATAATGGTTAAGCATGCTTGAGAATGATTTATAGTTGCTAGTGTTGGTTAAGAATGATTGATCATGGCTAATGATGTGATAAGTATATGGTCAACAGCCGTGGCCAATAGGCTAACAGTGGCTGCTTCTTATAAGCTAAATGAGTATATCCGGAGCCAATCACAGGTTTCACCAACACAATATGGGCTGGTTGGTCATTTGAGAATGGGTGGCGCCAACTACGAGAATCTTGTCAGAAATGGTGGAACATGTTGTCAGAATGGTTGATGAAGAAACTTCAGCATTGCATGGGATTGCCAACCCACCAGGCTTGGGCTTATCTGGCTGTACCCCTGGTTCCCCCACTATTAACTATTGTTTACCCCATTATCGTCGGTGGAAATCCCCCATTAGTTTGTTGATTAATATTGACCCATAGCCATCTGCGTACCCCTCGCAGCTGTCTCCGGACCAGTTCACAGTGGGTCGCTTGCGTCACCCTGGCCTGAAGTCTCCAGTGGGCAATCCTGCGCCGATGCGACCAGCTGGGAAGGAACGATTGGGAGACCTCCAGGGTACCACCATCGTTGGTATGACCTACTTGGTAGTAGCAAAACATGGCTATGGGTCAATATTGACCAACCAATAATGGTAGATAATATCCAACAAACTATAGGGAAACTAATGGTTAATGATAGGGGAACCAGGGGTACGGGGTTTTGACCCACTGCCACATCCATTGAGCGGATGGTGGTACCATGGTGGTCACCATCTCAACGATTGGCAGTTTCCCTACTGAAGACTGTGGTTGGTATGACGCTTTCCCCATACCTTGGTACCGTGGTGCATCCATTCACCGACCGGGCGCCGGTGAACTCGGGCCTGGCGGTTTTCCAACGCTTCAAGACCTGCCATGACCTTCGGAAATTCATAGGGCTCTAGCTTGGTCGATGATGAAGGCACGGAACTGGTGGCTTGCCCTGGTAACGCCTGCTATTGGTTGGGTCAGGGGTCATAGCCAGCTGGTTGATACCTCATAGTTACCTAGCTGGTTCATGGTTGATCATGGGTGAAAATGACCAACAGTTGAGAAGGGGATATACCAACCATGTGGCTATTGGTCAATACCAATCATGCAAAAAAATGGTCGAGATGAACGTCCCAAGAAAGACTGGTGAACGGGAGATCCAGCTCTGAATCGACCCTCCCAGCTCTCCATCGTAAATCACGGGCGGCTTTTCATGAACTGATGATGGCTTGTTGATACGGATCTACCCTTATGATGTGTACATGCATTTATTACTCAAGCCACGGGGGTACCCCCAGCTATCATCCTTTATTAGATAATGATAATAATAAACCGGCCATAGCTTTGAGGTTTCCCTATGGCTTGCGAAACCACCATATGACAAATACTAGTCATTAATGGTAGATCCATATTCATGTGAATCATGGTTGGTAAATCCATTCTCGTTGGTGGTGTCAACCTCTATGAAAAATATGAGTCAACCAACCATTTGTTAATAAACAATCAGGAAAATAATCAAAATGTTTGAAAACACCAACCAGCATTTATCAATGTGTATACGGCTGTGGGTCAAAACCCCGTACCCCTGGTTCCCCTATCAATAACCTTTGTTTTCCTTTTATTGTTGGTGATTCTCCCCAATAATGGTTGGTTAATATTGATCCATCCACAACCTTATGATCATCATTTTTCAGATCATATGAGCTCGGGGTGTGTTTATCACAGGTTCTAGAAGTAGATGCCCCAAAGAGAGAAAGTAAAACTTGATCACCATTGAGATATTGTTCAAGGGTTGATCACTATTGAGATATCGCTGTCGCGACCCGAGAAAGTCCATCTTCTGCACCTCTTGCTCT
>VSDK01008156.1:72716-106075 GCA_009767595.1 Symbiodinium kawagutii | reverse complement strand
GAACCGCTCGGAAACGTCTTGTCCCATCTCAAATCATCCGGTAGCTGGTTCGATGCGTGCAGGAATCGCAACATTTGGCGGCCCTCAGCACTGGCAACGTCACATTCGCAGGTGGGCTATGTGGCAGGGGCACCGGCCCTGGCAGAGCCAAGGGAGCCTCCAAGTTGCGACTCCTTCGGAGGTCTGCCCTGTTTCCCCGTTGGGACCCAGCGCGCCATCGCTCGGAGGTCCGCCCTTCCAAAACCTGGCGCTGCGGGTCCTCAAGATGGTCTCGACCACGTAGACGGCCAGAAATGCCTCGCCAACGCTGCGCTGCAGGTGATACGACGCCGTAACAACCACAGTGACCACGAGCAACGAAGCGACGTAGAAATGGAGGGTAATCATAACCATCTGTGGGTTATAAGCTACATTGCATAGCATAGAAATAAGCTATAACTATAACCAGCTATAAGCTACATTGCAACTAGAACAGCTGGGGTTGTTGCTGTTGTTCATGAGTGACTACAAGCTATCACAATGACAAGAAATGGGTCAGCCCAACCATGCAGAAGTGATGATTTTGAAATCGCGCAACCGGGATTTTGTCGTGCAACAGGAGGAAGCTAACAACCACAATAAGGCATGAACCAGCTATAAATGTGGAGTAGCACTGACTATAATCATCTATAAACAGGGGTAACCACTGTGCTACTGGGTTTTAAGTACAACAAACTGCAAATGGGGGTCCACAGCTATGCTACTAATTAGTTATGTATGTACTTATCATATATATATATAACTATAATACACATGGATCGTTGCTGCTAGTCAAAAGCCACCAACAACAACCACTTTCAATCGTGCTGGCCCCTGCCACCCCAAGGCGATGATCCACCTCACCAAATGTGTTGCCACTGCTTTTGGTTCAAAACAGTAGTTCACTAGCCATGGCTTGAAGTCATATGGCGAGCGGGGTCAAGCAGTTAACCAACCAATTTCATGGGTGATAGTGACCAACAATAACAAGGGAAACAATGGTTAATGATAGGGGAACCAGGGGTACGGGGTCTTGACCCACAGCCATATGCAGCAGGATAATTCTTGTTGTTTGCTTGAGATCGCTGTACTCAGTACAGGCAGTTTTGTTAGACCATGTTTTCCTTCAACCATTCATTACCATAGCGTGACGTCTAAGAAACCAAGCACGAGCCAGTGCAACCGTCAGCAACAAGCTGATGAATGATTCGACATTAAGAACGACAGGTGACCACCATGAAGTAAAGCATGAACTAACCACAGATCAACTAATTATTCATATCCTCTAGTTAACCCACTGTTGACCATTGATCAACCACTCGTTCACCATGAATTAATCATCATTGGCCATTGTTAAAAAACAGATCAAGGCGGCTCTTTCATTCACAGCTCCAGTGGGACAACCGGGGACACCTCGAGCTGAGGGACTTCGAGAGCTCAAACATGGCCGATGCCAGTTGATAATTGATATTTATACACTTGACAGTTGAAAATCACGGACATACCAACCGTTCGTCAATCATCAACCAACCATTGGTCAATGACTACCATCACTTAATCATCGTTAGTCAAAAACTACCAATCATATGACCATCTTAACCAACCATACTAACCAACCATATCAACCAACCATATCAACCAACCATATCAACCAACCATATGGTGGTGTCTCAAAATCCCCAAAAAATGCTTGGCTTATTACTATAAATGACTGTTAATGGATGATTTAGGGGTACCCCTATGGCTTGAGAAACACCCATATAGTGGTTAATCGTCTAACCAACCATATTAACCAACCATACTAACCACCCATATCAACCCACCATCTCAACCCACCATTTCTCAACCCACCTGTCATACCTTCGTCGCCACCCCCCCAACCGCCGTCGACTTGTCGACGGAAACCGCAACGCTCAGCTCCCCCACGGTGTCCATCCAGAAGGATCCAACGCGGAGCCAGGGCAAGACCTCGGCGGCTCGGCCGGTGGCAGCTGTGATGGGCACCGTGATGGCAGCTACGAGGCCAGTGATGACCCGTTGGATATAATGAACACCAGCTATTAACAGCAGCTATTAATCAGCTATTAAAACAGCTATTAAACAGCTATTCAACAGCTATGACCAGCTGTTAACACCAGCTATTAACACCAGCTACTAACCATGAGTTGCGAACCAGTTTAGGTATATTAAACACAAGCTATTAACCATATGAAGCATGAGAACCATGTTGAACATATGAATCACGATAACCAGTAAACACCATATGAACCATATGAGTTGCAAACCATGTAAACCATTTTCAGCATATGAATTACCAGTTGGGCTAATGTACACAGGATTTACTGAACAGATATGGTGTATACATACATGTATCTGTTCCATTGTATAGCAGATTTCAATAAAGCTGACTGCAAAAAACTCTACACTGGATGTTTGAACATACATGGCGGGCGGGGTTGGGCAAAATGGTGTTCAAACTGCTAATTTCTCAAAAAGTTCATGGTGTATAGATGTGTACATCAGGTTTCATGAATGCTTTATACATATGTGCTTATGAACGTATAAATGATCTGACTGATCTATCAAACATATATGATTCACTGAATCTACGTGGATGTATATGTCGCAACAGGAATAGGCAACTTTTGTTGACCTTTGGCAGTCGTATTGAGCTTTCAATGCCTGACACTGGTTAAGCGATGCTTGCTGTTTTAGGTTTATGAATGTATATGTGTACCAGAAATATCAATATAAGTTAATCAAACTACCACAGTTGTATGACGTTTACACATCAGCAATATGAAGAAGGTGTATCTTATTGTCTAGCCTGTTTGGGTTGATATTACAGATTGGTTTGTGCGTGTTACAAGTATACATATATCCGTTTAAATGTATTGTATGTTGACGTCGGCCTATCTGCAATTTTGTTGATATGCAAGTATCATAGTAGCTCTATATATATATATATATGTTATACATATACGTATAATGTACAGCATATTTGCCATTATGCGGAACGCATGCATCCAACATTCAACCATGTTCGAGTCCTATTAATGACTCCACTACATGCTCAAACGCATGCAATTCTCATTTTGTTGCTGAAATGTACCATCATCAGCACAATACAATACTCTGGTAGTCAAAAGATGACTGTGGCCAGCCACCATATATCAGCCACTACACTTACCCGGAAGCCAAAAATCATGAATCATAAATCTTGGTAGGTAAATCACTTTAGTTGAATGGTTGATTTTTTGTTAGGTCACCACAGAGTCTAAAGCAGACAATCAACTGTTGTGAGTAACCACCAGTCAACCCTAGTTTAAGCGTTAAACAAAAAATTACAGTAGTTGACCATTTGTCAAACATTGGTTCACCATTGGTTATAACCATTAGTTGACCATGAGTTCATCATACTTTAGCCAATAACAAAGCACCACAAACCAAAAACACACTCAAGTTAACTACAAACTAGTTGACCATTAGTTAACCCTTAGTTAACCCTTACTTAACCCTTAGTTGACCATTAGTTCACCATTGGTTCCCGTGGCTCAAACTGATGTCAAGCATTGAGCAACATCCAGCGCCTTGCGCGTTGGGTTTCCCTGCGCCTTGCGCCAACAACCACAAGGTGTTGAGAAAGATCACTGCCTGAAACGAGCTTCGTCCCTGCCACGCGACGTGAATCGTGTCGCTGCAACGGTGCTCTTGGTGGTGAATGATCGACAAAAACCAGGCACAGTAGGAAGACATAGATAGCTATGGACATCTATATATACATCTATCTATCTGTCCTGCTTACCCTCCGTTATCTCAAAATTTCGTGGTTTATCAAGCTATTTGTTGATATATGTGATTGAACAAAATGTTAATGTAGTCATTGATTTATACCTGCGCAAAGATGCATATCCATGGCGCCCAAATCATTCATGTACGGAACCCACTCAAAATGGTCAATTTTTGGCAAAGGATCGGAGGTTATCATCATTTATGGGATTGATTTAGTTATCTTTAGTGTACATGTTCATACCTTTGACTCCCCAACTGTCATCCATGTATACCAGTTGAATTACACATGATTCTCATTGCTGGATTTGATCATCAGGCATAATAGGATATTCCTCTCCACATCTGGCAAAGCACACGGCTCCCCTCCCAAAACGTGGGCCCCAATGCACCCTTCAAAAGGTCAGGTTGCCGCTTTTCTTATAACGAACATATGTGGGGGTGCTCGGCATGCCATATACACATGGGGAAGGGTCATAACCAACCATCTAAATAATGGGTACTTGAACATCACAACAGTTCGACTAGTTGGATCATTGACGGGATGTCAATGCCTGGGGTACAGGGGCGACCCCAACCGCCACGTGGCTACACCAATTCACCACCGTTTATGGCTCACTGATCAGTGCCGTAGATCTGGACAGGTCCCAGGCTGATAGAAGCGCTGCTGACGCGGGCAGTCCGGGTCCATGGATCTGTGTGCGGGCCATACCCCATAATCCATCCCACCCAACTGATTTAGGGCTCATGATTCACCGTGACCGCAGACCATATGTCACCACGCGTCATGCTCTCCATACAGTAGAGGGATGGGTTGCAGTGGCCTTCCCTGAGGCTGGTGTAATACACACACCAATAAGGGCCTACTGCTAAGAATCCATGTCGATTCACCATTCTCCTGATCACTGTCTTCACCTGGATTCACCATATCAACCGTTATCTTTTTACATGGGTATACATGACCGTTCTCAACCACAAAAAATGATCACGAAAACACCCACCACTCTCTCGCCATTCTAAGTACAGTAAGTAACAAATGTCAACCAGTTATATTATATATATAGCCATCGTTACCTACTTGCAATCAATATACAACGCACATATAACAAATATCTAACCATTCTTGACCAATTATCTAACCATTCTCAACCAATGTAGAACCTTTCTTAACAATATATAACCAACATAAATGTGGTCAATATTGGCCATCGATAAAAATAATCAAAGCATCCAGTTTTTGGGTCCCAAAACTGGCTTGAGAAACCGCCATGAGTAGTAGTTGAACCATGAGGTTGTTGTTGGTCATCCCCTATTATCAACCAGGATTATCCCCAATTATCAACTACTTACCATAGTTACCCTTAGAAATCCATGAAAATCCCTCTCGTTTCCTTATGAAATCCCCACTATTAACCATAATGAAGCCACTATCAAACCACTATCAACAACCAGTAACCATAGTCAAACCACCATTAACCACTATTAACCATATTTAAGCCACTGTTAACCATGATGAAGCCACTACTAACCATTAGCAACCACTACCAACCACCAGTAATTACTCGTAACCATAGCGTCAAATTTGATGCGCGCCGAGGCCCCGAGCACCAATGAGGATCTTAAACCAGTTGGCCTAGCGCGAGCCGGTCACCATGGCGACGGAGGGTTGAGCGTGGTGAAGAACGGTTGAACCCTGGTGATTACCGGGTGTAGCATGGTGAATGATGGTGAAATCACGGTGAATAACGCTTATTTATGAATGTTTATCATAATGGTGAATTAATCATGTTGGTTAACAATATAAAGTTAAGAATCGGATACTGTTTCATAATGGTTAATAATAGTTCATCATGTTGGTACCATGGCTAATCCATGGTAAACAATGGTTGACACATAGGTTTCATACTGGTTGCCAATGGCCGCTTTATTTGACTCAAAATGAGCATTCTGCGCGCAACTGATGTGTTGGGACGGAAGTAGCTGAAGGATGATCAGGGATGGAACAGGAAATGGTCATTGGTAAACCAATGAATAATAGAAGATAACTGTTGACTTCAATAGATCTCAATGAAAATAATGACAATAAGTATTGATCTAAATAGCTGTTTTATTAGTAAGAGAGAAGGAAGATCTACTGCTTACTAATAGACCAATACTTATCTATTGGTTTACTGATCTAAACCAACTAGTCATACTAGTGACAAGTAATAAACAAACTAACGACGAGATAATTATTGATCTAAAAAAGTGTTTTAGGCAAAAACTGGAAATAATGGCTAATCTACACTAACAAATTGGCGATCAGATTTACCAGAAAATCTATTAGAATCGACAAATAATTGGATAAACACCTATTCAAATTCACTTGAATGGAGCTAGCATGAGTACCAACAAATAATTTGTTCAGGACAAATGTTGTTGATCCAGCACCATCAACAGGCATGGGGGGCGAACTGGCATGGTATCACTGATAGGGGACGGCCTCAATCAACCCAGCCCCTGGTCACTCTTGGAGTGGAATCCGGCTAGCAACTAGAGTAACAACTTTGAGAAAGTCGGAACTGCTCGGAGTTCACCAAGACAGAGACTCCTTGTGGGCTACTGACTTTTGCAACCCATGATTGAGCTTTGCGACAGAAAAAAAACCACCAATGCCAGTGTTGGATTCTCTCTCTTGGTTGATCCAGGAAGAGGTCCATGTCTTACGTGATGAGGCCCCCACAAATCACCTATCAACAGGTTCTCTGAGATGGCGAACAAAAAGCACGGATGTTTTTCTTGGCCCTTCATGGCTGTGGAAAATCAAAGACCAAAAATTGAAAGGTTAGATGGGCCATGAACAAGCGATGAAGTCTACTGTGAGACTCTGACATTGTGGTTTACAGGGTTCTGTGGTTTTATCATGTTTGATGGTGGCTATTTTCCATTTACATGCCGATATGCCAACTGTGTATAGAAGGTTATGCGAGCTATGTGGTCTCTGGTCTGCGAGTCATCCTGTTAGTGTGCCTGGTGAAGACCCAAACTCAACTAACCAGCAGTGTTGCTTGAGATGATCGTCTACCTCAGGGGTGGACGGTGTTGAACGGTGCTGAAGGAAACATTGCAACACACTCAGCACACATCTGGGGCGAAAGTCCCACACCAAGTGACGTGGGCAATTTTTATCACTCTTTCTGTGATGCTTACGTCCCGCTGCGCACGGTTGAAAACGATGAAAGCAATGGGTTGAAACTTGCCAGCACGGCTCAGAAACATCTACCCGGAATCTAGCTGCTGACGTTGATTATTTTACATATGCGTTGATCTGGTGAATGATGACAATTTCACCTGTGCTTGAACATTCCGATGAAAATGACAGCTATACCTTGTCATTTGAGCCCACAGATTTTAAATCTAAATCTGTGGGGCTTTTCTTGCAATCTTCCCGTGCCCGAGCTGAACCTTGGACAAAGCGTCAACCAGCAGTGTGTCCTCTACCCTTGAAACCGAGCCATGGAAAATCCACCAGCCTTGTCAGAGTTAGTGGATTTCTCTTTATAAGGGTTTATCAGGCTTATAACCCGCAAATGAAGAATTTTCATAGGGGCTTTCAGAAAGTGGTTTGCTATGACGGGAAAGAAAAGCTTCTTCCGAGGGTCAACAGGCAACCGCAGTGGTAGCTACCCGCCAAAAGATGGTGCTGGACCTGTGGTGTATGTCCAAACACAAAGGTGCTCGAAATGTCCGACCCCCAATCACCGAACATCAATTCACCATGATTGATCCCCAGGGTACCTGGATTAAACGAGCGAATGGTTACAAGTTACAACCATGTCGCCCCCATGATGGACCCTGCGTGAGGACACAACAACTCAGTCGGCGGCTTGTTGTGGACATTTGCGTGGCGACAGGACTGCGATTGCGAAGCTCGCCAGCTCAACCGCCGACAGCTGCTAGTGGCTTTCAAGGCAGTCAGTCAACTCGGATGATGACATCAACTCTGAACCATGAAATCAACTTCTATGCTTGTTCATTGCAACTAGTTGGTGATTGTGAAACAAATATATAGATCTACATCCATATTTATAAATATAAATATTCTTTTTTGTTCTATGTCTATGTCCTGTCCAGATACACAATGTGACTCGTTCTTATTCTTGGTTGCCGTTTCCTACAGCTCGTTTTTTAAAGACAGCTGCTCTCCATCGTAGCTATCATTGTTGGAGTTGGTTATCAAAGGTGAAGCTTGCGAGTTCGCACAGCGCAACGAGGCCGGTTTCGCTGGTACCGCGCGCGCTTCGCGCGTGGAAGTTCGCCGCAGTCACTTCTTCTTGCTGCCGCAGATGAGGGAACAAATGGCGCTCAAACCTGCAGAAAAACCCTGCAGGTGCTGCTAATGGTCATGGAGGATGTCTAGCTTTGAATCAATTCCCTTACAAAATGGTATACATACTAAATGATGCTTAATTACCGCTCACGATGGCTATGGTACATGGCCAATTCCAATGATGCAAGAGATGGTATGAAGAATATGGGGTTTCTCAAATTGGGGCTACCCCCAAATCATCCTTTATATGAATCCCTAATTTGATAGAACTCAGGTTCCTCATGATGTTTCGTTACTAAGGTTTATCTCTATCTTGATAGGACATCCCAGCTTTAGCAACAAGCCATCCCTAACTTTGGTAATGGGCTGGGTCCCAAAAAGCCTTGAGAACACCTGGTGGTGAAGCTTGGAAGGCGGGGGTGCTGGGATCCAATCATGGTATGTAGCCCTATGAGGGAGAGTCTAAGCCCTCGAACTATGGTCAATCATGGATAGTAACGGTTAGTGGTTGACAATATGGTCAATAATGGTTACAAACCCTATAAGGTACCTGGATGAACCCCTATAACCATGGTTAGTTGTATAACTGGGGATACACATCCAGGTAGCCAATACTGCATTGCCAACCACCATTAAACATCACAAGCATTCCTACGCATCATGAAACATGATCAACCACGAACCGCCACCATTACCCTCTGGTGTGCTAACCAGGCAATGGAAAATCCACCATTTCTTAGTGGTTTCCCTGTGTTTCACTGTAAAAATGGTGAAAATCCATTGCCAGATTAATTTACCAGAGGGTAACCACTGGGCAGCCACAAGCCATCCAATCACAAACTACCGCTAATCACTATCATCAACCATTTTTGATGAAGGTACGGTTCGCAGTTTGGCTCGCAAGTGGTCACCTTCAGCCTGGGTTTCTGCTGGAGGGAGTGATTTTGATGTTGTGCCTACGTGCAGTTCCAGAGTGGCTTTTCATGCCGATGTCATTCGCTCAATATCATTGGCATCTCTATTTGATTTGTGCTGATCATCGGTCTTCATGCTATCCATTCGTTCAAGATCATTCATGTGTTCACGTCACGCCACCGCCGGGCATGTACAAAACCGAGACCAAGGTACGCAGTGTGAAAGTCAGAAAAACAGCCATGGTTTGGCACTTACCCAACAATATCAACCATCAACGACCACGAACCAGCACCATGAATCACCATCATTAACTAAGCATAATTCACCACCATGAACCAACATTAACCACTGATTTCACCATGAACCATTAACCACTACCATGGTGACAATGGATCACCGGCATGAACCACAGTGGCTACACCGCACAGACCCCCCGCTGCCCGTTGCTCGGCTCGGGGGGCCATTCCGCAGCATCTGCAGCTTGCTTGGAACCACCGCCGCCTGCGCCCAGGTGAGCTAATGAGAGTGAAACTACGGAAAAGTGTAGGAAGATTGATGACTAATGATGAGCCAATGATGGTTCATGATGGTTGGCAAATGATGGTTGATTAATGATGGTTGGTGAAACTATAGATTGATGGCTAATTGTGGTTAATGATGATGGTTTATGATGATGGTTAATGATGATGGCGAATGATGATGATCAATGATGATAGTTGATGATTATAGTTGATGATTATAGTTGATGATGATGGTTAATGATGATGGTTAATGATGATGGCTAATGATGATGATCAATGATGATAGTTGATGATGATGATGATGATGATGATGATGATGATGATGATGATGAGATCATGATGGTGATGGTGATGGTGATGATGCTTGATGATGATGGTTAATGTTGATGATCAATGATGATAGTTGATAATGATGGTTAATGGTGATGGTTCATGACGATGGTTGATGATGATGGTCAATGATGGTTGATGGTGGTTGATGGTTAATGGTGATGGTTCATGACGATGGTTGATAATGATGGTCAATGATGGTTGGTGGTGGTTGATGGTTAATAATGATTGATGATGGCTAACGATGGTTAATGATGGTTGGTGGTTCATGATGATCAATTGACGGATGAAGATGATGGATGAATGTTGTCTATGATTAATTAATGATCGTGGCAAATGATCATTCACTGTTGTGAATGATAGTTGGTCAAGGGGAATGATGATTTATCATGGTGAATGATGTTTCATGGCAAATGAATCCTCACTAACGTTAACCCAGGATTAATAAACCCTGCGTTGATTAATTGGGGAGGCTAGCATCTTAATGGAAAACCAAGGCTAACATTGTGGTTCATGATGAGTTGTTGTGTTTAGTGGTGACCTGACGGACGGACAACACTGATCAGCATTTGCGCAAGCTGGTCAAAAGCAAAATGACTGGGGGTACCTGCACCTGCAGTGAACCTCCCGAAATGCACAGAATCGTGAGGCTATTGGGAGACTGATCGCACCAACATGGGTGACACTTAGTTGCAGGCTGTGATAGGGATATAAGCAAGATTTATGATTGATGATGTTCAGGAATGGCTCATGATCGTCAAGATTTGTGATCGATGATGTTTAGGAATGGCTCATGGTTGTCAATAAGAGGGGGTATCAAAAACAGGTGTGTATACATATGTGTATACATATGGCTGTGAGTCAATGTAAACCATTAAAGATGGTTTGGTGAACATCGCAACAGTTTCAGCAGATTGGTCATTTAGGGGATGTTTACTGGGGTACCAGGGTATTGACCCCTAGCCATGTACCAAGCTCTTATAAAGTAACCAACGAAGATCTACGGGTGGAGAGCATTTTTGGATGATAAGATTACTTGGATGTCGGACACAAGGCTGGCTGGTCAGATGCAATGGCTCGGTTCTTTCATTTCAGATTGTGGTGGTAGTCATTGCAGCTGTGACATACATATCCAAAGACATAGACACATGGCAGTGGGTCAAAACTCCGACCCCTGGTTCCCCACAATTAAGCATTGTTTTCCCTATGAAGTTGTTGGTGGAAATCCTCCATGAACGTTGGTTGATTAATATTGACCCATAGCCATATAGCCATATATAGTTGGTATATCCCCTATTATTGTTGGTTCTCATCCCCTACTATTCCCCATTAACCAGCTACTATCAACCATTAGTTGGTTGGTTCATATTGACCCATGGCCATATACCTGCATGCCCGATATGTGTGTGTGTGTGCTGCTATTGATGTTGCTATCTCCACACTCCAGGGGAAGCTCATGATGAAAATCTCATGAGGACGTCCCCCTTAGCAGCACCAACGGAATAACCAGCCATCAATCAGTTGGTGCCAATCATCACTACTTCGAGTTGATATGCATACTGAAATATGGCTTCTTTTTAGCATCTGAGTATTGGTCGTACTGGAGATTCGTAAGCAGTTCTTATAAAACCAGCTGGAGTGCTCAAAACTACTGTGATAACCAGGTGGATCATATCTGATTGAAGAGCCAACCAGCGTCATGTACCAGATAATTTTTCCAGATTTGCCGTCATGAACGGTTCTCCACCGATGTCAACCATCTTAGACCATGCCCGTTACACTAAAGCCCCGGCTCCTGATTGCAGGTACTGGGAGATAACCCAGCGGACCGTGCAACGCGAACAAGCATATGGGTCCCCATGATTTATGGTGGGTCATAGATGTTTGTTGTCAGCCGGTGACTGGTTTCTTGACTGTCAATAACGGTCAAAACTGGCAATAGTGTTTGATGTTGTTGATTGATGGTCGTGGTAGTGTTTAATTCATCTCTATCGGTGATGAATTCGAGTGAGTTTGTTGGTCATTAACAATTACTACGCGTCATTAGCCACGAATTGCCCGGTCATAGCTGCGAAAACCCTTGCTCATCATCATTGTTGTACTGCCAGTGTTTGTATATCATTTTTGACACATACTTACATATACATTTGCAAATGCATGGATGTATCTATGTATATGTCTAAATATAAAAGTATCTTTCAATACGTACGTTGCATTACAATACAATACATTACCTTACACTACAACACATTCCACTATATTACATTACACTGCTTTACATGAAACGACAGCACAATAGATTACAAACATATCCCTACCATTGTGGGTTCATGCACCACCGGCTTTACCACCAATAGTCAGATCACCTGTCTCAGCGCAGCCATCGCCTCCTTTTCTTCTTGCACCTTGGGATGACCCAAGGCTGATGCCCCAGTGATGTGTACAGATCAACAGGGTCTCAACGGGGTGGATTTGTTCGAAGAAACAAAAACATATAGATAGATAGATAGATAGATAGATAGATAGATAGATAGATAGATAGATAGATAGATGGATGGATAGATAGATAGATAGATAGAAAGATAGATAGATAGATAGATAGATATAAAATAGAAATAGATATTTGTAAATATCAATATAGATTCAGAAATATATACTGAATTGGAAAAAAGATATAGATACAAATCAAGATGTTGACATAAATTTAGATATAGATGAAAAAATCGATTCAGACATTGATTCAAATATAGGTCAAAGTATACATATAGACATAGATTTAGACTTTAAAGAAATGTAAATATAGACAAAAATATAAATCTAAATCAAAAAATATAGATATAGAAATAGTGTTGAATAAAAACAAAAAAATATAGCTGTAGGTCAAAACACCGTACCCCTGGTTCCCCATCATTAACCATTATATTCCCTTTAAAATTGTTGGTTATTATTCCCCATTCTGGTTGGTTAATATTGACCCATGGCCATTTATAGCTGGTATATCCTCATTATTGTTGGTTATCATCCCTTATCATTAACCATTAACCAGCTAGTTAACCATCATCTACCCATCATTCTACCCATCCTATATACAAGTAAGCAATACAGGTTTAAATTTAGATCAGGTTGGAATTCGCACTTCATGAAGGGCAATCATCCCAATCTGCCTACGCAGGCTCATACACGCATGCCATGGTCAAGCAGAAGCTGGAAGCCATTCTGGTTCTGGTAAATATATAGCTAAGTATTGGCTATATAGCTAACTATTGGTTATATAGCCAACTGTTGGTTAAAAGCTAACTATTGGTAAACCAATGGTATAATCCTCATTCAGAGTTGAAAAGCCTGGCACTATCGAAGTTGCAAAGTGACAGGGGGCCAATTTCATGTGACTAACCAGCCACCACTTCATGTCACAAACCATTAAACCATGATTGACCATCAACTCTGGATTAATACCAATCATCCTCAACCATCAAGTACCATGATCAAGCATCAACAACCTTTATAAACCATCAACTGTCATTATTAATCATGTCACTGACCAACTAAAAAGAAAATCCTACCCATCCTAACCCCTCCTCACCCTCCGAACAACCCTGACCATCCTACCCACCCATCCTATCCGTTTCGCCGCTCCACATCCTACCCCAACACGCCGGCCCCCGAACCGGTGCTGTTCGCCAAGGCACCCCGTCGGCGAAAAGACCTTGGTGGTTCGAGACCTGCACCTGGCGAAAAGTCACCGGGAACGCCGTAGGACACGTTGCACGGAGGAACCAACCGCTGCCAACGTCTGAGGCTACCAACCAACCAACCAACCAACCAACCAACCAACCAACCAACCAATCAACTTCACAGGAATTGTGCCACAGATTTTTTTTTGGGAACAATCATCGACGTTTTCAAGGGAAGTATCATTCAACCAACCAATGAACCAATCATGAGGGGAATTATCATCAAATATGGAGGCACAATTTAATTTACCATAGGTTGGATAACTTCCATTGGAGTAATATCATTTATAGTCTTATAGTTGAATAGTTTGGAACTAGCATGAACAACAAGAGGCAGTGTGACTCACCGTCGAGAGAATTCGTAAGATACCAGCCCCTAGAAGATTGGTTAATGAACACGATCATACAAATGTGTATAGATCATAACAGCTAATAGTTCCGATACCCGTTGTGAATCCAACGTGGCAAGAATATCCTCCGAAACCAGTAGATTGCCGAAAACGGCAACAGTTTCCACTGCGAGGCTTGGGATTCTCCGTTGATCTCCGTGAAGGGGTTGCAATGCCGGATGTGCAGCGGCTCCCTGGGACATCACAATGGTAAAATCACGGTATATAGTGGGTAGTAATGCTTTATAATGGCTGATAATGATGGTTTATAATGATTCATAGATGATTTCCAACTTATAATGATTCATAAGTTACAATGATGATTTATAATTTGAAATGATTAGTAGATAGTTTCCGGGGACACAACCATGGTTACCCTGCAAGGTAGCTGAACCCCCAAACGAACCATGGCTTCACGACACCAGCTACAATCCTTGGGGATGCGTTCACCTCCATGTGTCCCCAACTGTTGCTTGTAGAAATACCATTCTTATACCACCCATCCGGTGGCTTGTTGCGGCTGTATCTTAGGCATTTCCCTGTATGACTATAATCAATTAACCAACCCAAGCAGTGGAAGAACCTAGGCGTTCACCACGGGGCTCCACCAGGCACCCCTATCCCCCCACCGCATCCCACCGCACCGCGGCTGGCGCCTTGATGTAGGACTCTTCGTCGCAGTTCTGCAAGCGCAGCTCGCCGAAGAATCCCGTGTCGTGGAACTCGCCGCTCCGGAGAATCTGGCGCCGGTTTCGTCGACGGTGGATGACGGTGACGCTGGAGAAGCTGGCGACCAACGGACCAGGTTGCACGGTCAAAGTCAGCCAGCCACACCAAGTTGTGGTTTCTGTTGGGTTTTCTGGGGCGTTTCTTTTGGATGTTCACATGGGACATGGGGGGGACCGTTTGTCTTGGTGTTGGCATGGTGAACTCACTGCTGAACTCGGAGCGGAACACGAGCACGGTCCTGAACCGGCAGGGTGCAATTGCCGTGATGAACCACTAGAAGCAACTTGAGCGATACTCCTGTTCAGCTACATGTATATATATATATATATATGTTTGACATATTATTTATAACATATTATAATTTACATATATATATATACCATATTACATTATATATATACGTGTATTGAATATTTAAAAATATATATATATATAAAGTATATATATATACCTATATGTTTATACCTCTAGGTAATAGGTATGTCTTCACTCTGTCACCTGTTTACAATATACAGGTTGATTCCGTGTGGGTTTCCCTCTGCATGGATTGTTCAAGAAACAAGCAGTCTACTCTTTCAGGATAAGTCAACGGGCATCTATCCGCAATTGCCTTGGTTTTGGGAACCTTAAAAGCTGTTGTGAAAATGTGTTTGTTCAACACATATCATATTTCTCTTAGCTATACACTCGACCGTGAAGGTTTCGCAGTCACTATCGATGGCCAACAAACAATGAGGATATCTGTAGGGGAACTGAACAATTTGTCCGAGAGATATTGCGGCCAAATCCACTCGATCACCAACCGATCAAAGTCCGTAAGGGATGTAATACGGAAACCAATACTCACAGGACCTATACGACAAGAAACGATGTCTCGATCAATCCAACCTGCTGAAGCAGGATGCGAAACTTTGTAAGCACTGACATGCGAATGCCAACTTTATAAGCGTCATAGATACATTCCTCTGCGGATTGCGCAACGGGTGACTACCCCACCTTTTGCAGACACAATTGAACGGCAATACCAACTGGTGGGTTCATCCAGGTTTGATGAAGAATTTCGATGATCATATTGGGGTTCTCAAGCCAAAGGGGACCCTCCAAGTTCTGGTTGGTTTGTTGCTATCAGTTGTTTATATACAGTAAACGATGATAGCTTAGGGTAACCCTGTTTTGAGAAACCACCACATCACTATCATGTCTCACTGTCTTGGAACCAACTGAAACTCTAACCACTGCCCTTATCAAAATGATTTATATATGTACCGTGGCTTTTATCATGGTTGAGCACCATGAAGTCAACCAGAATTGATATACGATCAACTAGCCATCATGAACAATCACTATGTCATCCTCCTCTTGGGCAAGCCCTTTCTACATCATGACTAGAAATGATTTTCATTAGCCCGTATTGTTGAAACATCATCAACTGCTATTGAACATAGTTTACTACCCTTGACCGTTCAATTAGAACATACTTACTTTAACCACCATTAATCATTACCCATGGTACTAAACGTAGTCAACCGACATCATGACGGATTATGTGACCATTGTCTATCATTTTGAGCAACAATCGGTTAACCATGGTGAACCACCATGAAACATTATTATCACCTACCTACATGCTTGAAGCACCATCATTGACCTTACAAATTGAACATGGTTTGAGCAACATGATTTTCATCATGAACCATCACTGTTTGCCAGTATTAAGCACTACTTAATTACTTGAACTGTGTCCACATGTGTTCATCCATATTAATCAATGCATAAACCATCATTGAGGCAGAAAAACATCATCAACCATCACTATCACCTCTTTCCGACCATCATTAACCATCATCAACCACCACTAACCACAACTAACTATCACTAACCACCACTAACCATCACTAAACACAACTAACCATCACTAACCACCACTAACCATCACTAACCACCACTAACCATGATCCATGATGAACCACTCATCTTTAGCCATGGCTTACTGTAGCCAAAAAATGGTCCCGCCACCGCCGCACGCGCCCACGGCACCGCATGTCCCAGCACGTCGTCGGCGGTGAACTGATCCTGACCATGACGGTGGTTGATGCTTCAGTATTGATGGTTAGGTCTATGATTACTATTAGTAATGATGGTTGATAATGGTTGATAATGGTTTGTCATGACGATGGTTGATAATGGTCACCAAGTATCACTACTACATTCAGTAGTATCATGGTTGATACTGGTTTGTTGATGGTTAATAGGTTTATGATGGTTTCTTGATTGGTTTACGGACGGTTAGAAGGCCTATCGAGAATGATGATGTGTATGATGGTTTATAACGGCAAGTAGCAATAGTGGTTGATGATGGTTCATGATGTTTGACGGTGAATGGGGAAGAATGATGCTAAGAATATCTACTGCAGAATTCGAACCAGTTCATGAAGTGTTTCTGATAATCAGTGGCTTGAGTCCCAGGCTGTGGAATCATTCCACAGGTTGCGATGAATCCGATGTTCTCAGCCGTCCGATTCTTCGTTGCTACAGCGTCGCGGCATAGCTTTGATGGTTCGGTAGCTGACCAGCATGTGACAAAAAAAACGGTGTTCCAGTACTGGTCATACTAGTGCCAACCCTAGATAACAAACCCCAACGTTGAACCAAGTACTGGTCCTGCAATTGTAAGTTGGTAAAAATTGTGATTACAATGGAACCACCGTGGCATTTAGTAAATTTTGTCCATAGGTAATTACAATAGAACCACCTTAGAAACCTATGGAATTCATTGATCGGGGCTAATACTCCGGGTGCTGAAGCACGGATCTGACGAAGATTCCGCCGCATGTTGCAGGAACAAAAGCTCACCCACGCTTGACTCATCGTCATCCTCACCAACAAGTATGGGTCAGTATAGGTTGTATAATCAACAACTATTGTAGGTGAACATCCAAAAAAAAGCTGTTTTGTTCTGGAGATGTTCTCTCCTGGCCTGCTGTCAGCAACCTTGGTAGGACTCTAACATTTAGTAGTTCCACAATAACCATCATCAAGGGGATTACCAAGGTTGCTGGTAAAATCATCATTTCTGGGAGTATATAAATCATAAATCTATCATTTTTGGGGGTTGCCACTATCACTATCACATATACAACCCAACAAAAATGGTAAAAATAGTGATTAATAATGTTGATGACCCATTAACTACTATTAATAGTGACTACTAATGGTTAATATCACTATTTTAATAACCTACTAAAATCACCTATCAATGGGAATGATGGGAGCCAACTCTAATAAGGACCTATCCCATCCCAGGACTATTTTCATATCCATCATCATTCCCATTTTCTAAAAAATCCTAAGGGCCTATCAATAAATAACCATTAGTACTTAGTACTCACTATTAACCGTTAACTATTAATTAATACAGTAATGCTTAGTGACTACATCATCATTCCCATTTTAAAAAAAATCCTAAGGGCCTTGCCGGGAGCCAAGTCGCTGAGAGTTAAGCCCAAAGCCAGGTTTGCCGAGGACATCTGGATCCCAACATCTGGAGGTGATCGAACACAGATCCGCGGCATGGTTCGCGGTTGTTGGCCAGCAGAATCCATAGATATCCATAGTAACCATCATGGTATAGAAACCATTCATAGTAATATCCATTGTAATCCATAGTAATATCCATAGTAATATCCTTTTACCTGAATAATGGATATCCACCATCATACTCCATAGTAACCATCCATAGTAATCGTAGATATCCATAGTAACACAGTTCTGCTATCATTTGGATTGTTGATCATCATAATCCGTAGATATATCAACCACTAGTAACCATGGTAAACAGTGACAAAATGGTAACCACAAGTGACACGCTTAGTTTCTAACGAAGGTCACTAATGATGGCATAGTAAAGCTAGTAACCATTGGTAACCACCAGTAACGAATTGTAGCCACCAGCGTCACTTTGTTACCATCATATAGTAACCATAGTAACCATTACAGTATATAATAAGCATTATATAGTAACCATTAGCAACCACCATCAGGTTGATTGGTAACCACCATTGATTTGTCACTGACCTGGCCCCAACCACTTGCCAAGGATACCATGTGGACAGCAGGGGTTCCTCGTCGAAGATGGTGAAGACCAGGTTGTCTCCCTTTTCATATCCTCCTGAGATGGCAATGTCAGATGGGTGTTTCTCAAGCCAGTTTGGGGACCCCGAAAGTTAATTGTGGTTTATTACTATAAATGACTAATGTAAAGGATGATAACTGGAGGTACTCCTATTTGAGAAACCACGAGATTTGCCTTTCAAACAGAAACAACTGGGAATACCAGAGGCAAATACTGCAGGATATGACCTTGCGCCGTGAGAATACTGGGTATGTTCCTCTCAAACATAGCAGTGGTACAACAACAAGAGGCATCGTTGGTCACGCCAATTCCAAAAAACTATGAGCACAGCAGTTGTGCCGTAGGTTATTGTTGACTATCGTGTGTTATCCTCCCCAGTATTGCCCTTTGTGATCCAATATTCACTATGGCTAACTATTGCTATCTACGATGAACCAGTATTAACCCTTACTGACCGTGGCTGACCACTACGATACGATAACCAGTACTTTAGCCATTCCTGACCGTGATGGAGCATGGTTTGCCACGATTAACCTTCACTTGGGCATCTTGGGTACACTCATCCCTAGGAGAGGACCAATCCTAGGCTCAGCAACTTTGCCTCTTGCAGATTGAAATGGTTCAAAGATGCTACTACTGGCAATCATGGTTGAGTTGATGGGGGTAAACCGTCAACAATCGGCAACCACCACAACTTCTTTCGATCACACACTCGGTTTGCCACGGTGGGAAACCGGCTTATGAATGATGCCAAGTATACAAATAAATCTAACCAAGTAGTCATCAGGATTCACGATCAACAACGAACAGCAGGAAGCGAGAATGGATATGCAAATTGATGTTCTTGGGATTACCATCGATGCAATGGCGTGGCAAAAACAGGAATTAAAATTTATCCTATCAATCGTGGAATGTTGGAACAAAAGCTCCGCAAGTGGAATCTAGGGGATTGAGAATTCAGATTGATCATGTAAAAGGAGGAGGTACTTAAGGACCACCATCAAAGTTTAGAGGTAGATACTTCTCAGCCGTTTCCCTTGACATGCTGAAGACATGTGGCTGTGGGTCTAAACCCCGTACCCCTGGTTCCCCTATGATTAACCATTGTTTTCCCTATAGTTTGTTGGTTATTATCCCCAATTATTGGCTGATTATTATTGACCCATAGCCGTGTATAAAAAAACTGTTACCCATTTGGATATCTACCCCATTGCGAAGCCACAGGTGGTCAAAGACATCTCCATCGCCTGTGAACATCTCAGTTCGCGCCAGCTACGTGTTTAGCCAAGCCATGCTACGATTTGTCCAGCTTTTACACTGTCCCTCCTTTTGTTGGACTACTCTTGGGGCAGAGTTTGATACTGAAAACAACCGTTTGCAGGTGAAAATTCATTGTGAGATACATCCAGGGTAGAGCAGTTGGCCAAAGAGGCTAGTCATTGATGATAGCTGGATTCGGTGATCCGAAAGATCCACTCCCGGAATCGACCCTCGCAGCTCGTAAGACGACTAGCTTCCTAGTGCAAATAGCAGCTTGGGAGGGTCCAACTGTTGGTTCATGAAACACCCAACATCTCCTAGTGCAGGATCAAATCCTCATCAAACATCTTTGACAAACATCCCAAATCATAGGGAACCTCAAAAAATGGTTGGTTTAACATCACAAATTGATCCAAATTGGATAATGTGAAAGTCAGAAGGGTAGTTGCCAAGTTCCAAGTTACGGGGTTCAACAACATATCTGCGCGTTGGGCTCGTGCCCAGAAAAATAGGCTTCCCAGGCATCTGGCGGACGCCCCCCCCACCGGCTCGCTCTGCCCAGCTGCGCATGCGATGCTGGTGGTTCCAAACCCTGAGGCGGAAAGCAGATGAAGCACCCAAGTTGGGAGAGATCGAGTAGGAGAAAGGTAGGGATAGGCCGCTTGAAATGGTGGCTTTCTCAAGCCATTGGGAGCCCGAAAAATGTTGGTTTATTGCTATAGATGGTCAATATTAGATGATTTGGGGTTACCCCTGTTTCGAGAAACAACCAAATAGATCAAGCTCTAGAAATAGATGAACCAGTTGGAAGTTTCAAGTAGATGAAATTGAGTAGCCCGAGGCTAGGAAGTTGGTAGGGATAGATGAAGCATCATGCAGCTACAAAAACCATTTCTGTTCTGGACCTGGTGAACAGCTGTTTCACCTTGTGACTTGGGAGACCTAAGCACACAATATGGAGACCGGCCGGTTGTTCATTCAATCTACCAAATAGCGCTGTTCCTCCCTCGTCGCTAGAGCGGCCGTGGCTTTTGAATGTGAGTTAATGATAGTGAGTGCACGGTTGTGTCTTGAATTTGTCGGCTTGCAATGCCACATTTCATCCAAAGAAAGCTACAAATACTGTGTGTATATATCTACTGCATATACATGTACAGGTCCACATACGGTGCGTGTATGAAGGTGCGGATACACATTTGCATTCATGTCAGTATCCATTCACTTATGTGCCTTTTCAGGTGCACATCTATCAGTGTGGGATTGCCTATCGATACTGCCCCAGAAGAAAGGGAGGCTTCCTCCATTGAGGGCTGATCATCTTTGCCTGTACCTGTGAGCCCTTGGCTGTTCTGGATTGGTTCGACTGCTTGGCCGCCAATGATCTCAAGCCGACCCACAGTCAGCTGCTGGAATATCAACACAGAGGTACCTCAACCCTCGTAGACTCACTTGACCAATTCAGAAGGCGGCTTCCTTGCCTCGAAGAAACCGCCGCAGTAGTTTTGAACTCAAGGTGTAGAACAACCATATACCTATGATGCTACACATGTTGGGGAAATTCCAGGAGTGGTGCCGGAAGCTGGCGTTAACAAGACGGCAAGCCATCTGGATGCATTGGGTGCCCGTCTCTTAGAGTGGGTGGTTATTTGCAGGAAACCAGCGACTGTTATCCCAGTGGCGTGAACATTTGCCTATCAAGGGTTATCATTTGGTTGATGTAAAGAAAAACTGAAATATTGCCTGCTAGTTGTGAACACCCATCAAACCACCTCACAGTCAGCCGGAATCCGAGGAACGGAAAGAGTTACTTATCCACCGTCTTGGTGCGGAAATGGCCACTTTGCGGCTTCGAAAGCACTTCACACCTGGCACGCAGGAGCTTCGATACTAAGCGTTTCGGTAGAAAAATCACCTTTGAGGTGGTGGGCTGATAATTATTTGCGTCGTCAATGATTGGTTATAGGAGCTTATTGCCTCCCACTTGGTAAACGCCAATAGGGTTGGTGATGGCTATTCATTGATTCTAAATAGAGGATTCATGATTGTTACAGGTAACAAGCGGCTAGTGAGCTGATGGGTGATAGGTGGCTAGTTAGTGCTGGTTGGTGATGCGTGAAAGTTGGTAGGTCATGATCCATCAGGCTTTCAAATTATATTCTGACAGGAATGGACCCTACTTGCAACAAACCATCGAATATAAGGTTCCCGAAATTGTTTGAATATAGGGCTGATAAAAATATGTGCATATATATATATATATGTATACATGCCCTGGACTTCATCCTATCTTCAAACGTACTAGAGCTGATACATCGGGACTTTCAAAAGACACATTGAAAGTCTAAACGCTTTCGGGCGCATGTCACACCTTTCCGTTCCTTGGATACGACTGAAAGGATCGCTATCATGCTGTCGGTGATGCTTTTCCAGAGTAAACAATCATTATTGTGATATGGATAGAGAACAGACAGACGGCAAACAAACAGGTTGATAAAAAGACATATACATATACAGATACGTAAACACATAAAACAGTGGAACAGAATGAGTTATGATAAAATCAGATCAAATAGATTCTTCACATAGTCCCATGTGCTGTTAAGCCGACACTGCAACAATGAACTCGTTACGGTTGGGTCGCTCTTCGAACTGCCAATCCACATCCACGAATCCGTGCTACCAACGATTCGCCGGAAGCAAACGTCTGCGAAACCGTTGGTGCCTATATGGTGGTTTCTCAAAATCGGGGTACCCCCAAAAACATTCCTTTTTAACCATTTAAAGTAATAAACCAACCATAGTTGGGGGTTCCCTATTCTCCTATTTTAAAAAAACCACCATTTGATGAGTGCCCACTCCTGGCAGCAGCTCCCCTTAGAAATGGATGGCATCGGATCGCTCCAACCAGCTCCCAACTAGCTCGGTGAAGAGCTGGAGCTACCCCTCCAGCAAGCAACGAACCAATCACGCAACCAATCAACCAATCAACTAATCAACCAAACAACCAACCAATCAACCAATAAACCAACCAATCAACCAACAAACCAATCAACCAAGATCGATCAATCAATCAATCAATCAATCAACCAATCTACCAATCTACCAAGATCGATCAATCAATCAATCAAGCCTGCAGTAGGGACGCCAGCAGATAGACCTCAAGCGGCGCGGCTGGGATCTGATTGACTTGATGCTGGATCTTGCCACCGATGGGAACCCCTGCGACAATGCGACGTCTTCATTTATGAACAAACAAGAATGATTGAAACCAGAAGAGAAAGCCATTACAATCGTCTAACCATAGCAATGATTTTACTTATAAGTTCAATTGCTATATACTGCCAAATGATTATCAAGTCAGTCTATCCAGGCATGGTACGATCCAAGATATCAATGGTGTTCCTCTGTGTTGATAGGTACCCCCATGGCTACGCGACGATGTATCGATTGGTAGCTGATATCACTGCCGAGACAAAATGAAAGTTCGTGAACCACCGATAGTGTTGTTTCGGAATTTCCCAGCCATATTGCTTGCAGACAATCTTGCCATCAGTAATTCGTAGATACTTGGTCATTGAGGAGCATTAATACTCACCACAATCATTGACCAGCATCGATCACTTCTGATGGCCGATTAATACTGATGAGTAGCTATCATAAACCATCATTGATCACTCAAATGATCATCATTCATTCGCCACCAATAGTTGCTATTCTTCACCGACTAAATCAAGTAAAATCATTGTTGCTGATCGATATTCCTCCCTAGTGATCGCAATCGGTCACTATCCATCGCTTTTCCTCACGGTTGATCACTATTTCTCATTCGTAATCACTATTCACAACTACACATGACTATTCATTGACAGGTCATCTTTCATCAACCATTCACCACTAGAATCACTCTCCAATCACTATTCATCACTCCTCACCCCCATTAATCACTTAGTGACCCAACCATCTATCACTACTCACCAACCATTTCCCTATCATTTATCACTGTTTCCACTAATTATCTATTGTTTAATCGCTATTTATCACTCCTCACCCCTACTAATCACCTAGTGACCCAACTACGAATCACTCACCGCTACTCATCACCATTCATCGCCTGTTGAACCGACCTTTTTCCGGAGCCCAGCTCCCCCGGAGCCGGTGCTTCTGCGCTGCGTCTCGTCCCTCCGAGGCACGTCCGCCGCGGGCAGATTGCGGGCGCTCAGGATGCGAACCTCAGCGGCGAAGGAGGCACTCCGCGACAGTCCAGAGCCATCAGGTTACCATCATCAAGGGAGTAGAAATCATCAGTAAAAGTAGTCTTGATGGTGTTGACATCGTTATTAAGATGGTTATTAACGTGGATGTTGACATGGGTATTGACCATCATAAATGATGATAACCATGTTAATACGATAATGATAGAATGATGATGTTGACATCGTTGATAACCATCAACCATTATTGGTCTTGATGGTGTTAAAATGGTTATCAACGAGGTTGTCAATATGAACATTGTTACATAGTATGATATGTCCATGATGTCTACCAATGGTTCATCAAAACCATCAATATCATAAATGCTGTACCCCCACAGTATAGCTGTTTAGTTTTCCAATGATCATCATATCATGAGGATGGTTGGGAGTACAATTTCCTTATTAATATGACCATTAATGGATGGTCCATGAGGTTAATATGACCACTAGTCTGATATGTTCATGATGTCTACAAATGGCTCATAAAGACAATTAATACGTCCATCGATAGATGGTCCATGAGGTTAATGATGGTTCATGATGGTTACTCATGAGGGTCAGTAATGATAGCCAAGGATAATGATGGGTAATGATGATTAATGATGGGTCATGATGATTATATAATAGATTTTCATAGTGGCTGATGATGGTTCGTGATTGTCAAGGACGGTCAATGATCTTGAACAATGTTCAATAGTAGTGAACTTTGATAAATGATGTTTGATGGTGGCTGATGGCAGCCGTATTAATGACCACAGTTTTGATCATTGTCGTCACGAACTAATCTCATGATCATGCAATCTGATTTGTACAACCATTGGTGGAATTGTCAACTCATGTCAATCTGATTCATTAGTGACAACCATATCATCTGATGTTGATTTGATCATTATTTTCTCAACTAATCATGTGTAGTGATGGTTGATGATGACGCAGCAGTACTGATCTCAATATTGACGAAAAAAATAATGATCTTGATCAACTATTGGTGGAATCAATTCCTGACCGAGCACTCCACTGCCTATCTCATCTCCACTGCCTATCTCATCTCGGTGCTTGATCAACGACTGAGCGCTCGATAGTCGTGCTACTTCGTGGTCCATCACAAAGCTTGTCACATTGATTTTATGGGACAATTTGAGGAGACAACCAATAACCATTGATGGCTTGTGAGGGGCTGTGATGCAATTGTGGGCACAACCACAACATTAACAATTTGATGGGCTGTGATCAACCAAGCACCATAGATCTAGGCAAAGAGATCCTTTCCCTATGTTAAACCCTGGCTTCCGCAATTCTACAGCGGACCTGCCGGAATTCTTCCGCAGTCGCCGATCTTCCATCAACCCTGCACAGGTTTTCAGTGGTCGAGTTGTTGGGAGGTTCACCTACCCATGGGTTGGTTCCTACCGAAATGCACAGGGCAGTTCGGTCAACAGCCCCTGCAGCAGAGCTAGCCGAGGGCAACGGTCCTTGCCAATAGCACCCAGGATCCATGGTAGTAACGAAAGAAATAGCAACCTACTACCATTGGTTGCTTGGTATCGACCCAGCTCGCCATGTATCCACCAGGTAAAGAACCAACTGCCCAGACACCTCCAACTTGCCGTTGGACAGCATCATCTTTGGATACTGGCCCTGCGTTGCACAGTGGCTGGGGATGTGCTTATGTGCAATTGGGGCTAGTTCCATCCTATAGCTCAACATGATCAATAGCCCTACATGGTGGATGAGCCAAGCCCTCCACAAAAATGCTGGCCCTTGTGAAAACAAGCTTATTGTTCAGCTTGAAGGGGGGGAGAGCAAGCTAGGCATGAAAACACTTCCAGATGTTTGGAGCTGTCCCTAGTGGTGGACGTGCTCAAGATCTCAGACTGTCACTTCGGCGGCTTTATGACCTCGACTTGCCGATGCTGGCCTGTTCTGAGACGTGGTTTTCCACTCCAAACTAGTCTTGCACCTGTGGACAATCCTTTCTGCATGGGGACTGCTGTTCTGCTGTGTTACAGGGAGATGAGAGTGAGGGAGAGGAGGGGGTATTTTGGTGTTGAAGGTGTAGGGAGGTTGTGGTCTAGATACGACAGTAAGAATCCACAAGTTTCACCCTTTGATACTTCAGATCTTGAGTCCTTCGTGGAAACACTATCCACACCTGCTGTCCTGACCGGTGAACATCCCAACAGGTACTAGATTGGCCATTTAGGGTATTGACTTACAGCAAATTCACAATCTTCATGCCTTAAAATGGGCAAACATGGAAGTACAGCTCCTTCAACACCGTTCAAAGACGATGCCAACAAGAAAACTTGAAGTAATCCTCCAACTTGAAACACCTTGCTAGGGTAAAGCACCTGACCAGTAAATCCACAAGCAGCGTGAGAGAACAGTCCCAGGAACGCACAAAACCTCGGGGTTCTGGTGACTTCCATCCCCACACAACCAGTCTCCACTGCACCACCATGACTCAGCCATTGGGGCATCACCAGCTGGCCATGGCCAGGAACTTCATCCCCATGTTTGGAGCCACACAACCAGCAAGCTGCTTCATTCCAAGGGCGGCCCACCATGAAGCAGCTCACCATCAAGCAGGCCATATATGAAGTGGGTCAGTTCACCCGGCTCCCCCTGGTTCCCCCATCATTAACCATTTGTTTTCCCATTACTTTTGTTGGTTATCATCCCCCATGAAATTGGTTGGTTGACTGCTTGACCCAGCGGCCATGATCACCCTGAGCCCAGCAGCAGATCGAACGCCCATCAGCGCCTCGCTGTCGCTGATCAGCACCTCCAGCACCGGCTTCATGTCCGGATCCATCTTCTTGGCCGCACTGCCTGGCCAACGGCTCCAGGCTCAAGCTGTCCTGCTGTGAAGTCTCTCGCACCCGGAGAATCTGGATCTCGCACAGATACATACCCTCCAACCATCGCCAACACCTAGTTGTAACCATCAATCAACCCATCAAATAACCACTAACTACTATAACCACTACTAGTAACCCCTATGAAAACCCATCATGGTTGATACTTCCACCAAGGTCAACCCGAGATTCTCAGGTGACGCCACCCTGTCCCCACGGATGGGAGTCCGCCACCTTCAGGTTCCATGTCCAACTCACCGGCGAAGCCGTGGGGATAAAACTCCTGCTGTCGTTGCATGGCGAAAATGATGGGGTTAACCATGGCTTGTGGTGATGAATGATGGTGGTCAATGATGGTTAGTGATGGTTCATGATGGTTAATGATGGTTCATGATGGTTGATAGCGGTTGATAGTGGTCAATGATGGTTGATAGCGGTTGATAGTGGTGAATGATGATTAATGATGACTAATAAGCCATGGTTAACCATAAGCGGATGTAATAGTGGATGATTTGATGGTTAATGATGGTTGATAGCGATTGATAGAGGTCAATGATGCTTCATGATGACTAATAGTGGTTAATGATGGGTAATAAGCTGATTGATGATGGTCAATGATGGCTATTCATGTTTCATGATGCTTAATAGTATTTAAGCATGATCAATGATTCATAGCGGATGATGATTCATGATGGTCAAGAATGGTTAATGGTCATGCTACTGGTGCCTAGCTATGGTGACTGATGGCGAATGAAAGATGGTGAACGATGGCTCATGGTGGTTAATGATAGTGAATGAAATGAGGATCATGCTAAATGCTGGGCGCTTCACGGTTCATTAAACGGCCAAAGACTGTGACTAAGTTCACGACCTGTGGCATTGTCCACAAGATAACACTTGGAAACAACAGTTGCATGAAATCATGGAACCTGTACAGGAGAAACTTAGAAATTCTAGGGCCTGGAGAAGTCCAAAGAATAGCTTAAAGATAAACCCTTATAAATGGTTCACTGCATAAGTAAGACCAACCAACCACCACTGACAGTTCGATATTGGTGGCGATGCCATACTGGAACATCCCGGTGTTGAGACCATGGCCGAGAAGCCACCCTGCAACGCAAAACTCGGACGTGTCAACGGTTGCGCAGGTTGCGTTTTCCCAAGTGGCAACGAAATCTGGTGGTTGGTGATGGCCTATGATGGTTGGTGGTTCATGACCATCAATAAGTGATAGAAAAATCACATACCATTGCTCATTCGTTCACAATGGTTGGTTGTTTTCAATTATTTGCCACCTGTTCTCTGGCAATGTCCCGCATTACTAAGTACAACAAACTCACTGTCAACAGCCACCCATCATTTACTATCATTGTCATCAATCATCCTTGGCCCATGATAAACTCGTCATAAACCCACGATGCACCCATCATTTATGGCATCCGTTGATGTACCCCAGGATGGTATCCTGTCCCCCCAAACGGAACCGCGTGGCACGGCTCCTGACACTTCAGCAGCTTGGTCATCAGCGGCTGATCCTCGAGGCAGCTTTCCCAAAGTCACAGCTGTGGGTTTCGACTTGGCTATGGGTCAACATGAACCATCGATAAGAGGGGATTATAGTGACCGTAACCAAGAATGGTGGTCAATGGTGGTTAATGGTTAATAATGGTTAATAATGGTTGGAATACAATGGCTAACTATGGATAGTAGCCAACAATATTAACATTGGTAGTTACAAACCAATTAACCATGGAATATATCAAGCTTGGTCCAATGATCAACCAACTGATATGAACCAATAATGTTAGTTGGAATTCGATGGTTAATCTTGATTGATCCACAACCACTTGTATCAATGGCGAACTGAACGGCTGGATCATTTGTAGGTATAACCATTGGGTATGGGCAAAGTCATATGGTGTATGATGGTTCATGATGATTGATGCGGGTTGATAGCTAGGAATGGTTGATGATCAATGATGGTTGATGGCTGGTAGTGGTTTATGGTGAAGAATGGTTGATCATGGTTGATGATTGTTGACGATGCTTCATGATAGCGACAAAGTAACGTAAATCATGGTGGTAGTGGCTAATCTGGTCCATGATGGTTGATAGCTGATAATGCCTTATGATAAATGATGGTTGATGAGGAATACTCAAATGATGTTTGATGATGGTTGGAAGCTGGTAGAGGTCCGTGTTTCAGGATGGTTCCTAGTTCATGATGAATGAGGCTTGATGATTCTGAAAGATGGTGAATCAGGGCAAATTCATAGCCAATTGCCATTAATTATAAATGATGGTTGACCAGGGTAAATGGTGGTGAGTCATATTCAGATGTGGTGAAATACGGTTTCTGATGATTGTTAATCGTGGTTGATGGTGGCGGATGGTGGTCGGCGGTTGGTAGTCGGTAGTTGGTGGTTGGTGGTCGGTGGTTGGTGATTGGTAATTGGTGGTTGATGATGATGACAACGACGGCAATGATGATGACGATGATAAATCACATGTCAGGAAGGTTGACATCCGATCATTGGTATTCAACATTGGCTTTCACCGTGAAGATGCCCCCCGGTGCCCTCAACGTGGCCTTGCCGTTGTTTTCCTGCAGGACCTTGAAGAGAAGGGAGTCCCCTGGCGGCATTCAGAATGATCCGTGGTAGTCGCGGTTGGTGAATGATGGGTTGGCTATATGTGGTTGGCTAATGAATGCTTGACCATGTGGTCAATCATCTAGCTATATGTTTGGTTTGCTATATGTTTAATGGTTAGTGATAGGTTCATTATGATCAACTGTGGTGGTTAGCTATATGTGGGCAGCTATATGTTTGGTTGGCTAATCATGTACTCTATAGTGGTTCGATATTTGTGGTTAATCGCACCGTCAAAAAACTTGATCATTGCTGATACTGAGGAGTGTTGGTAGTGGCTAGTCATGAGTTAGTAATGGTTCATTCGTGCTGGTTAGCCAGGGCCAGTCAAGTACGCCCTGTGGCTATACCCAGTGATTGTTCCCAGGGCTATCCAACTATCACCCCAATGGCGAGAGTACAAGAACCGTCGCAGGAGGTACCCAATCATCACAACTAACTACCAACAACTCATTGCTGCGACTTCATATCATGCACACTAACATAACATTTTCAAAGCTACTGGTTGCTGAATAATGATGAGAGATGGTAAATGTTGACTGATTTCCTAGTTTTCGTCCTGGTTGATCATAGTCAGTAATGATTCACTACGGCGAACAATGACTGATAATAGTTGGATTTAATGAAATCATTATCAAACATTATTAACTACGATTAACCATCATTAACCATTATTAACCATTCTCAGCCATGATATGCCGATATTAAGCGTTGTCAACCATTCTGAACCCACATCAACCATTCTTAAGCATGATAACCATTATTAACGATTATCGACCAATTAATAGCGATGACCATGGTCAACAGGGGATGCCATCCAACCAGGACCAGCAATTCTTCCAAACGCGGATCAGATACAATCCCCACAATGACAGTGGGGGGGCTTGGTGTAATCAACCCATTCCATGCGTTTAAAACATAAGATTGTATATATGTCGGGTCTTACTCTCTATATATGTGTGCCACTTGAGTGCTCTTGAACCATCTGTTTCCAGTATGCATTTTGAGATGAACTGGTGTGCATATCGCATGACTACCTCAGCAAGTTGTTTACCATCTAGATGATTTTCATCATGGTCTACCCTATATTGACTACTGTGGCAAGTTGGGCCATTGAGTTGGAACTGGCATCATTCATTCAGATGTGTCCTAAAATGTGGATAGTCCAAAACTGATCCTTGATTCAGTCTTATGATCTGTTGTCCTGGATTCTGGGGTACAACCCTCCTTGCGCAACCGTGGCCGGCCCTTCGGCGGATCCAGCGAAGTTCTATCCTTTCAGAGTGGTATGTCTATGGCCTTCTTTCAGAGTCACGGACGACCATTCACCCTTTATGGTCGTGGGTCACCGTGATTGGCACCACACAGCAGGGCGCCAACCGGGTTGGAACCCCAGGAACGGCCTGGTGCTAAGCTGCACCAACCAGGTTCATAACCAGTTCTGTGAAGCAACCCGATGGTTGACACTCTTTGTGCCGTTGCGCGGATGTATGTGTACGTATATGCACATGTATATGTATGTGTATATATTTATACATATGTTTATCCATCTATGATAAATGAACAGACTTTTGCAAATGCATATGTATATGCATGATTATGCATGTATGTATTTGTACATGCATTTGCTGTTTGCAAGACTTTCCGGATGATGTCCAGTCCTGGTTGTTTGTTACCGACACGTTGGGCGGAGAACTCCCAAGCTTCAACCAGTGCTGGACTTATTGCCCAGTCAGCTGCCTGGTTGTTGCTTGTGCTTGTGGTTTCTGGATCTGTTTAATGACCAACCACGCAGTTACCAGCATTCACCATCTGGTGGTTTCTCAAAATTGGGAAACCCTAAAGATGGATGGTTTATTTCTTAAAATGATTGATACAGGATGAATTGGGGTATCCCGATTTTGAGACACCACCATCTTGGTCTAATAGATCCAACTCTTGCTGTTGGATATGCTCCCATCATCCCGTTGCCAGCTTGATCTGGAAGGCACACCCATAACTTTGGGTCTTCTGCATTTTTGGCTTGCATCCATGGGTTTTCCTACGGTTTTGCCTAGGTTTCTCTGGGTTACACCCATGGTTTTCTCAGGGTTTTTCCATGATTTTCCTATGGTTTTCCTCTGGTTTTCCTATGGTCTTCCTGTTATTTTCCATGGTTTTCCCATGGGTTTCCTGTCGTTTTCCTGGGCTACACCTATAAGTTTCCCCATGAAAAATGCCTGTCCAACCGACAACCAACATCCAACTCTTCGAACCTCACAGGATAGACCCTCTCTCGCACGTTCGGTCGGTCCAGGTCCGGCCAGCAGTACCAGTATAGAGGATAGACCCAGCCAGGCCTTCCTTGAAGCCGCGCATCTGTCGTTCGTAGTCCCTCAGAAGTCTTTCGGACGGAGCCACGTTCGTGAAGTTTGGTTTGGGTAGTGGCTGGTTAAGATAGAACCAATAGGTTTGGGTGGTGGTTGGTTAATTAATATTTTTTCTCAGCAGCCAGCGACTCTCCCTAGCTACAGTGGTGGTGTACACGGCCACTGCTAGGTTTGTCAATTTGGTAACTGATGATTATGATAGGGATGAGGATGATGATGGCGATGATGGTGGTTGGTCAATAATACGCCTTGGTTAAATGGTGGTTTCTCAAAATATGGTACCCGAAAAATGGTTGGTTTAGCACTACTAAATGACTGTCAATGGATGATTTAGGGGTATCCCTATTTTGAGAAACCGCCAAAAATATGCCCAGCAAGTGGCAACTTAAGCACCGATATTGATGAATAATGGTGATTCATAGCGGTTCCTTTAACAACATCGACGACGACAACAACAACAACAACAACAACAACAACAACCACGACGACGACGACGACGACGACGACGACGACGACGACGACGACGACAACAACAACAACAACAACAACAACAACAACAACAACAACAACAACAACAACAACAAGAACAAGAAGAACAAGAAGAACAAGAACAAGAACGGATATTAACTTGCATCCTCAGCAATCTTGAGCATTCCGGCCAACCGCATTCCACTGTATGCTTTCCAAAATTCTATATTTCTATAGATATCTCTATACATATGTAAATATGCATAAGGCACATACAACCAACAACAATCAACGGCCCTGGTGAAAGATCTGGACGCGCAGGCACAGGCACTCCAGGGCTTCCCCCGGAGGGCCACCAACCATGGGACGGGACGCCGAGATTCCATTCGGGTTGCGAGGAGTGCTCAATGGCCTGGAACTGGGAAGAGTCCAAGCAAATGTCAGAACTTTGCTAGTACAAATGCTGGGATTATAATGGTGTATAATGAGGAAACCATGGATTTATAAGGAAACCATGGGATTTTCTATGATTAACCATGGACGAAATGTTGGGATTATGAAAAATGTAGGGAAGCCATGGGATTTTCATGGATTTTCTAGGGCTAACCATGGGTATTAATGGTTTAAAACAAAA
>VSDK01008156.1:62395-72687 GCA_009767595.1 Symbiodinium kawagutii | reverse complement strand
GGGAAAGAATAGGGTGTTAGAATGGCTTATAATAGGGGATACCCACAACACTGGTGGTTGAGCAACTACTCTATGGTGGTTTATCAAGCCATAGGGGACCCCAAACATGGATGGTTTATTGCTGTAAAGGATTAAAATGGGATGATCTGGGGTATCTACTTAATATGTACAGTAACTGGTCAAATTGTTAATCAATACAAGCCATATAATAAATGTATTCAGGTTATATACACCTGTGGCTACAGGTGTGCACCAGCAAGCATATCTATGTGTTTTTGTTTATGATCACATTCACATTGAGCATGTGCATTTAGATCAAACATAGCTTTCAGGATCCTGTCCAACTAATCCTGACTTGGGTTCAGACAGTACATAGCTATATGGGTGCTTCTCAAAATAGAGAACCCTAACAATCAAGCACAATTGCTACAGTACTTACACAACACTTTCATCAATGCTGCTTATTGAGTGCTGGTTATTAAATTGCTATAGACTATTTATGTGATACTTGCAGTGCTCGTCATTGCATACCTACTCTTAATTGCTGGTTATTCATTACTTGTATCGCAGATCTCAACAAAGAAACCCGATGTGTAACGCTTGTGCACTTAGTATTGTTGGTCATCTTTATCTGGTTATATACCAGCTATGTACAGCTCTATGGCTCTGGGCCCAAGGCCCCTCTACCCCAGCTGTTCCCATTCCATGACCGTCCAAATCAGCCTCTGTTTAGATCTAGATTCCTACCCACTTCTTGGTGCATTTGCATTTCATCCATCAGCTACATGCCAGCTATATCCTAGCACCTGTCACCAGCTATATACCTAGGACCCATTCCAGCTATTTACCAGCCATTGTCCAGCTATTTGCAAGCTATATGGCAGTGGGTCAGTTCACCCCATACCCCTGGTTCCCCTACCATTAACCATTGTTTTCCCTATGAAGTTGTTGGTGAACTTATCCCCCATGAAAGTTGGTTGGTTAACTGCTTGACCCAGCTCGCCATATACCAGCTATGCACCTGTCACCAGCCCCACCTGCTATCAGCTCGGCTTCATCGCGCCTGCGTGCGCATAGAGCTGCGCGCTTTGCCAGCGATCTGGCCTCGCACGTGGACAGGCCAGGAGCGGTGACCACCCCAGCTGTGGCTGTTGGTGGTTGGCTTCAAGAAGGGTTGATGGAAATAGATCAGCTCAGTGGAAATGGACATAGTTTATGGTCACATATAGTCTTATAGTCAAAATAGTTGATGGTGAAAACTGAAGTGGAAATGGATAGCTGAGAAAGTCACTTATAGTCTGATGGTCGTTGATTGATGGAAAATTGATGGTTGACCCTGTAATGATGAATCAGGAAATATGAGTATGCAGTGGATCATTTTCGTGGCACAGTTGAGAAAGAAAGTTTATAGTGGTTGATGTTGGATTGGCGGTTAACAATTCTCAATGACCCAGTAATAATTGTAGTGGTTAATGGTTGGTTGTTTAGTGGTTGATCGATGGCTACTTGATGATTAGGTGATTCATGGTTGGTTGATGGTTAGCAAACCTTGTAGTGGCTCGCAAAAGCTTAGTATGCTTGACTCATCGTTAATGCGCGCTTAAATTGATGGCTAGTTGATTGCTAATAAACCTGCAACAATGATCAATCATGATCGATGATCATTATGTATTTCTCAAGTATTGACTAATAGTGGCTAATTAATGGTTACTGGCGTTATGTATGGTCAATGATGGTTTGGTTGATAGTGGTAAATATTGTTTAGCAGTAGTTGTCGTGGTGGTTTCTCATGGTGAATGATGCTTGATGATCGTCAAATGATGGTCGGTGGTGGTTAAGACGTGCTGATCACAAAATGGAACATCATGTTTCTAGATGTTTACAGACTGATTAGTAATGGTCAATAGAGGTTTGCATGGATGAAAACTGGTACGATGCCGACTGGTAGTGTTCGATTGTTCAGAATTAGAGGTTGTAGGGCAGTCCCCAGCCATCATGGGGTAGGTATATCAACCAACCAGTTTCAGTTTTAAATATCATGCACATATATCCCTGTAGGAATTTAGGGGGTCAGGTCAGGGGACCCAATCTGTAGGGCTACAAATGCGGCACACAGTGAAACCATCTACAAATTGTCATTCTCAAAGAAAACACACTAAGATTTTATGGCTACAAATTGCAGTTCCTAGGAACTGCCTGCTTCAAATTGGTCGCCTACAAATTGCAGAGCACAACCCCATGTTTGGTCAAAACAGGGCTGCTACAAATTGCTATCAACCCCTATTCAAATTACAAGAATTATGGTAGCTATAAATTCCTGGAATTGATCAAATCATACCAACATGATCCCTACAAATTACAATGGTGATTTCAACATGATTGCCTTTCCTACATACGATTGGCTTCCTACAAATTACTGAGCATACCCTCAACTATAGAAATGAATTCCAAAAAAAATTGGGTCTCTACAGATTGCTGGGCTATGACCGCATTTTTTTTCCTACAAAAATTGCCAAAATCAAGGCTTATAGAGAGCATAAGCTCTACCAATCTGAAGGCAATTTCAGACGGGGATGCACATATAGTTGCACATGATATGTTTTTTCACATGCGTGGTACTTTTTTGGTCAGCGACTATGTATACAAACTCGTCTGGACAAAGCATGCTTGATGATGAGCGGCAGCCATGGCTGATGATCAATACCGGTGACCTATCAACCAGTGATTCGCCAGTCCTGTTGCTCAAAGATTGCTACAGATTGGTAGCTACCAGCTATGGTAACTCTATATAAGTATATATATAAGTGTATAACTAGTCTTAACATGTTTTAAATGGTTCATGAACCAACTTAACTGGACGTACTATTCTGAACAATGATAGGTTCATAGCTGGTAAACCACCTCTTGTCCCAGGTCCATGGTGGTGGCCGTTGAACTGAATGGTGGTTGACAGAAGATTTCATTAGCCTTCTTCATGTGGCCATGGTGTTTGAATGTTGTTTGAATGGTGTTTGAATGGTGTTTGAATGGTGTTTGAATGGTGTTTGAATGGTGTTTGAAACGCAAATGTCCAAACTTTATGGTCAAAAGAGAGCCATCATCCGTTGATTAATGGTGTTGAGTACGCCATGAGCCATAATGGTGGCAGAGGTTGGTGGCACTGCTTGGAAAGAAACTCTAACTTAACGGACGAATCAGGCCTGGACGAATCATCGGATACGCTTGCATGGTTGTCAGGTCGGGCATGGCGTACTTGCAAACTCAAAAAGTGGCCATCGCAAAACTAACAAAGTGCCAACATGGTGAGCAAAGAAACAACCAATAACCAACCAACTCGGGAAAAATGTGTGAACCATAGGCATTACCTAATCCCTTGCAGCGGGATGGCACAAGTTGACTGGGAAAGCTCCTCATCCCCTTACCAAAAAAGGCTCGTTGTCCCAGGAACTTTGACTGCTCATGGCGGCTCAGCAAGGGGCCGCAACCGATAAATCACTGGATCAGTAAATGGAAAATTTTACAGGAAACCCTAAAATTTGATGTTGAAACAAGGGTTTCCAAGGCCGAGTTTCTTACCACGCAGTGATTGTTGGTTATAAACATGATTAACCATTGTAATCACTACCAACTTACCATTATGAAGCATGATAAACCACTACTAACCATTATTAAGCACTACTAACCACTATAGATTTTCTTATCAACCACCCAGTGGCTCAACCATACACCCTGCTTCACTTCCGTGTCCCAGTGACAGGTGGCGAAGAGACACGACACCTTTCGACCGAAGAGACTCATGCCTCGGTGCGGCATCCATGGCCGACCCCGGTCGCAGCTACTGCGCAGGTGGCACGGCCCCCGGTTACACCCAGGGAACCCCCAACTCGGTCGCAGTGGGTTGATTCATGGACGACCAGTAGCATTCATGGCAACCAAGCGGCTGGCAGCGCGCCTTTTGCGCGCCAGAATCAGTGATCCATCCATAGATTCATATAGATGCAGATTCAGTACCAATACTATACCAATATATACCAAGATTGACTAGATTGTTCAGATACATACTGAAACAACACAGGTTAGATATATATTACTGACTCATATGGACCCATATCATATACAAATTCAGTACCAACATTCTACCAATATAAACCCATGAATCATTAATGGATCATGGGAAGGTTGACAATATTGGTAGTTGAGTTTGACCATGAGTTTGACCTATTGACCCATAAACCATATTGATGGATGGTCCGTCTTCCCAGTGTCAAACTGAAGCCACTCCACAGCTTGATTCATGGCTGCGGCGGTACTAGCAACCAGTTGGCATTGCCGCGTCCGCATCGTTGATCTCTCTGTTTAAGGTTCCAAGATGCCCGCAACATGATTATGGGTTGGTTGCTACAAGCCATCAAGATTAGTAGGGAACTAAAAAAATATTGAAAGAAACCAACTATTGGATTGCCTATAGCTGGTTGCTGGCTGTATCGCACATGCTGCTCTAAACCATTTGTTCGTGGCCTTCATTGACATGCTGAGTGCTGTTTCTTACATCCTGACATCATAATCAACCCCTTGATAATGGCTCTTCAGTAAGTACAACTACAAAGGGCTACATGGGTCACACCCAGTAGTTTCTCTCGTTGTGTAAGCCGCCACGAGGCACCGTGATAGGCGGTCATTGGCCATGAACCATTGCGGGTCAAAGAAACAAGTCCAAGAATCCACACAGACATTATGACTCGGTTCTGTGGTTAACCACCCATTCTAAACCCTTGTGAACCATTGCCCTTGACTAACGATACTTGTTCATGGTTGTAAATTGACAATAGGCCCCAATATTGGCTTGGCAATACTTATCAATGGCTGTGAATTCGCAGGAGCAATGGTTCAGTCAATATTGGGGCCTATGAACAAGTCTTTACCATGAATAAACAATCCGTTCACCATCAACTGACCATTACTACTCCTGGGTCATTGACATAAATATTCACCGGTCAAACATTAGCTAACCATTATGAACCACTAACTAACCATTAGCTAACCACGATTTAGCCACATACAAGCACTATATTACAATCATCACTAATCGTGATGGATCATTGTCACAGGGTTATTAACCACTAGTTAACCATCCTTATCTAATCCATCATGTAATACCCACCCTTACAACCATCCGACCATCAACTAGCCATATGGCTGTGAGTCAAAACCCCGTATCCCTGGTTCCCCCATCATTCACCATTGTTTTCCTTATTATTGGTTGGTCATTATCCCCAATTATTGGTTGGTTAACTGCTTGACCCATAGCCATATAATAACCATCCTTGTCCAATCCATCACCATGTAATAACCATCCTTATTTAACCATCAACTAGCCATATAATAACCATCCTTAACCCATCACCACGGCGGGGGGGGCCCCCAACTTGGGCCCCTGGCTGTCGTCCATGAAGCCGTGGGCCGACACGATCTTCACCTGGCGGTTGAGCGATGGTTGAGCCTGAGCTGTGGTTAAACCTATGGTTAAACCTATGGTTGAACGGTTTAACCTATGGTTAACTATGGTCAACCTATGGTTCACCTATGGTAAACCTATGGTTTAACCTGAGCTGTGGTTAACCTATGGTTAAACCTATGGTTAAACCTATGGTTAAACCTATGGTTAAACCTATGGTTGACCTAGGTTTAGTATGGCTAAGCCTATGCTTTTCTAGCTATGGATTAGTATGGTTTCTCGTAGAAGTCTATGATGAAATGGTTCGAGAAAAGCATGCTGGATGGAGTGTTAACCATCATAGGCTGAACCATGTTAAACTTATGGCTATATGCATCTATATAACCATGATGATGGTTAAACCTATGATTATATGAATCTGTGGCTGAACCGATGCTTAAACCTATGATTCAATCTGTGGTTATACCTATGGTTAAGCACGCTTAGTGGTATGGTTGATACTGACGAAGTATGGTTTAACATGCTGAAATTCCTTGGTGAAAATCCATGATTCGTGGTAGACCAATGGTGAGAATCGCTGCTAAATCCGCCCAACCAAGGGAGGTTGATTGCTTGAAATGTACAGGCTATACTTGGATAAATAGCTTGATGATGGGAATTACAAGTGGTTTGACTGATTATTTGAAATGGTCAGTACTTGATCGTTGTAGCTGGTAAATCAGTAAACTACTATTGTGGCTGATACTTTCAATATTAATATGCTGGTTCGTTGTTGATAGTTGTGGTCAGATACTATTGATATCAATCCGACCGCAAGATATGAACCTATCAGGGTTAATCTTTTATTCCATTGAGTGCATTGATTGGTGGGACCGCCCCACGCTAATGGCTATGCCAAAGAAGTCGCCAATGTAGACGCACAGGAGATCATGGTTCATTCTCCTACCATGTGGTTCCATCTTCAAATGCTTACCCCTTGCTCTGTAGCTTCCTCCCAGCAGCCAGTATTGGGAAGTTCCTTGTTAGTAATCGTTCTCTTGTGCGACCGTTCCTTGGGTAACCCAAGGAATAAGCAACTGGCAGATGGTGACCTTCCGCCTGTTTGCCAAGTGGTTCCAGGTCATAGGAACTTCCGAACAAGATCAGCATCTGACCAACAGTGATACGGATGTTGCCACCAGTCATGAGACATACGTTGCCGCACAAACTGGCAGGAACCACCAATGATAAAGACATCAAGATAAAGACTATAGCAAGAAAAACAACAAGTCAGCCCACTTACAAGTTTATTGATCAGCAGTTTCTTCATAGTTTTCTAGATATACATACATAAATTTATAGATAGATAAATCTAGAAACATAGATATACCTTCTATACACCACCAAGTACAACTACAACCGCCGCGGATCCGCGTTCCCTGACGTCCCCGCGCCTTCAGTCCCGAAGTCTCCTGGAGCGAAGCAGCGGAGCCAGGCTGGGGAGCCCATTGAGGCGGACCTCCAGCTGGGGCCCCATAGTTTGAAAAGCATAGGCTTAGCCATACTAAACCTAGTTCAACCATAGGTTTAACCATAGCTCAGGTTAAACCATAGTTTAGCCGTAAGTTAACCATAGGTTTAACCATAGGTTTAAGTTAACCATAGGTTAACCATAGCTCAGGCTCAACCATAGCTGCCCAGGATTCCCCAAGGATTTCCCAAGGATCGTCACTTCGAATCTAAGGAGTTCAAGGATTTCAAGGATCATCAGTTGGAATTGAAGTATCCCAAGGATCACTTGGAATCTAAGGAGTTCAAGGATGATCACTTGGAATCTTGAACTTTCACAGCTGGTCACCCCAAAATACCAAAATACGTCCAGCCAGGCGCCCCTACCTTGCTGTCTGAGGGAAATTCGCCATGAACGTCGGCCACTTCCACCTGCAGTCCCCAAGTCAGGCTGGGAGATGGTGTGATGTACACCTGTTTCTGTATCTGTGTATGTCTATGCAGGTATAGGATGAGGGAGATCGATGTAGATTTTAGATGTTTACATCTGTTTCAGGCGTCAGGATCGTTGACTCTTGGTTAATACGCATGAACGAGCACTGGTCATCGACTCACTCATCTTCAACTGAGGTTTGCAAACAAGCCATGTTGCTGGATACACATCCAACCAACCTGTTGGCCACAGAAAGGCTGGGTCTGGTCACAAGTCCGGAACAAAAACAAACCTTCTCGACCCTGATGACGACATGGCTAGTTCCCGCATCCTTAACCATTGTGTTCCCTGTTATTGGTCGCTATCATTTGCCATGAGATGGTTGATTCATACCCATAGCCATGTATAATTGGTATATCCCTACTATCATGGTTGGTTATTATCCCAAGCTTTGTGAACCATGATCCCCAGCTAGGCTTCACCAGCCAGGGCCAGGTTGATTCATTGACCCAACTCCGCCACACTATGACACGATAATGAAACGATGCCATGATCTCAGTCGTCGTCGCCTGGATCCAGGACTCTTGCCCCTTCTCTGCCTTCTCCTTGGCTTGGCGAAGATGACCAACGAAACGACCAACCAACAGACCGACCGACCAACCAACCACTTATAGCCGGTATATCCCTCCTATTGTTGCTTATCAAAGCTTATGAAGGCTTATTAGCCAACCAACCAACCAACCAACCAACCAACCAACCAACCAACAAACCAACCAACCAACCAACCAACCAACTCACTCAGCAGAGCCGCATCTTTCAACTGCAACTCGCCCTGAAAGCCGTTCGGCTGAAACTTCGAGGCGCTCCTCAGCGGCCAGGACCCAGCGACAACGCCACCTAGAGCCAGTCCCTCGGGCTGTAGGAATAAGCCATATAGTACACCTTGGTATACCTAGGAACTGGGTCGCTGGCAAGATCAAGATATTTACATATATATATATATATATATATAGACATATGTGTATACATATATATATATATATATGTATGTGAATATGGACATATGTATATATATATAGACATATACATATATATGTTTGTCCATAAGCGGTAGTTAAACCTAGGTATATCTGGCTGAAACTAGAGGTACCAGCCAAATACAGTGCCAATCAAAGATAGGGCTGCTACTGCTGCTGCTCCTACTGCTAAACGAGGACACTACATTGAAAGGTTGATGGATATCTTTGTCTATCTCCCTATCTGTCTAGACTACCATCTGGTTACACCACTCCTGGTAGCTCCCAGCCTCGCTCTCTCTTTAAAGGGTTATAGGGATACCCCTGGCTCCCAACAGTTCAACCGCTCCCTCCCAACCATGGCATTCCAAACCTGGCAGATCTACAAATCAGCCACCATGATCTTATTGGTTTCATATCTTCGTCGCTGAGCACAGTGCATGAATTTATCACACTTCATCAATTTATATGACCCAATATGCATCTTTGTTCGCCGCTATTACTTTTTGTTGATCATCTTGATCAACAGTTGATTATCTTGATCAATTTATATGATCAAATTTGCACATAACATCTTTCTCTGCTATTCCTGTTTGAATGCCTTACTGCATCAACGTCTACGTCTCCCAAAGTCATCCAGGTCCTCAAGGGTCACGACGCACCCAACTTGGGGATCCAGTTCCATGGGCCAAGGATGGCCAGGGCTGACCCCCACCCGTCATGGCGGCTGCAGGCCCAGCTGCAGTGTGACACTGCCAAGCAAGTCGTCCTGCGCATGGGGCCCCATGGATGTCTATCTATCTGTCGGTCTGTTGGTCTGCCTGTCTGTCGATCTGTCAGTCGGTCTGTCTGTCTGATTATCTGATCTTTCTCTGTGTACATTTACTGTGTATCATGAAAACTGACGAAAATTCACAGAAATTGATCATCTGATATATTCATGTCAGCTTACATACTTTCATCAGTTTGCAGCCGTGTCTGAAGCAACTGTACCAAGATGAATCCCAAGGAAACCGCATATCAACAAATCATGGCTATGGCTACCAACCAAAAATGGGAGGTTCAGATCTTGGCAAAACGCCATTCATCAGCGCGAATGACAACATACTGCACGATTTGGAGGGTATGATGAAAGCCACTGGTGGATTGATGGCAGCACTCTTTTGCTAATAGAGAGTTCCATCACCAAGCAGAAAATTTCCCACTGAACCAGAATGGTAGAAGCTACACTGATTGCGGAAAAAACACCGAGATGAAGTGAGCAGTCCCACATTCATCGTCAAAATGTCAGCACTTGTATCTGAGTGAAAGTGCTCTGATGGACTTCTTCAAGCCCCCAGAATCATGGGAGCGTACTAGCAAATGCTTATTGGAACGGTCTTGACATACGTCCGAAATGGCTCCTGTCGTTAACCTACTGGGATACAGCAAGCTTGGATAAACAGAATGACTGTCGCAGTTCTTGTTGCCCTTGATGCTGGGACGTTCACAGGTCCACCCACCCTTTTCTGCTCATAAGTTGGTCCTCAACCCATACCAACATCATCATGTTTTAGCTGCTATAGCACTAACTCATCGGTGGCAACATGTCCCTGCTCAGTCTCCAAATATCTATACTATATTAGTCATCCCAGTATCTTCGCCACTGCAGGTCTGCTGCTGTGTCCTTGAGACCCAAGTCTTTGTCGTAAACACTGAACTTCAGAGCCATGCCCGACTTGTAGTTGTTGACTGTGCCTGTGAGTCTGCTGCAGCCACCAGGGTGACTGCAATTCTGAACCGGTGGAGTGGGATGAGTTTGGAATACTGTGTGCGTCTATGTGGGTTACTGCTGATCAATCCGTCCCTTGAAAGTAAGTTTATGGCTGCTGTTGGCGGTTGATGCTTAGTATCGGCATTC
>VSDK01008156.1:47350-62331 GCA_009767595.1 Symbiodinium kawagutii | reverse complement strand
GCATTCCTGTGCTTCCAAAAGCGGAAGGGCACCCCAAAAGCATGGATATCTCCCTACTAAAAATGATCGTAAAAAACCGGTTGGGGTCCCCCCATCACGGACATATTCACTATCTACCATATACGGCTGATCAACTACCCAACAATCAAATTCTGTCCACCGTAAAACTGGTACTTGCCCTAGTCCTAAAGCAACAACTTATCACCCACTAAGGGTGCATTCAAGTTCCAAACACCTCGATTTCGGCCATTGATGAGCTGAACATTCTGACCTTGGTAAAAAGGAAAAGACATCCAGAGACCAAGTCCTTGGATGAATCCACAGTCTGGATGCTCGGATACCTGAATAGTAGCACCAAGCTACATCCATAGTCGTACCCATCCTTTGAATCCACAGTAGTACCTAGTAGTACCCAAAAGATTCTGATGCTCGGTACTACTATTGATTCAAGTTGCGTACCCATGACACGAGAACACAGCTGTGTTAGTCAGCCTAATTCATAACGGTTGGTCACGGTGACGTTCCCAAAAGCGTGCCCCAACAATAAGGGTTTATTAAGATCAACTAATAATGATGTAGCATCATTTCCGGGGGGATCCGAAATTGTTGTGGCGCACCTTTGTGATGGTTAAGCACCATCAAGCGTTTGTAAGGGCTGATGACGGATCCATTTGGTGGTTTCTCAAAATAGGGGGACCCCCAAATCATCCATCATTAATCATTTATAGTAGTAAACCAGCCATTTTTGGGGCTCCCTATGGCTTGAGAAACCACCATTTCTGGGGGGATCACCGGGGGATGGTTACGGTCACCACCCCCGACGGCTGTCCCAGGTCTCCTTCGTAGTCCCAGTAAGGCTCCAAGGTTTTGTCGATGGCCTGCCACAGCGAGCTTGGAAGAGAGGCACATGCGGCACCACACATCGCTATGAATGTAAACACGCACGGAGTATATGTATGCAGATGTGTGAAAATGAAAAAAAGTAAATTAAATAAATAGATAAGTAAATAAATAGATAAATGGATAAATAGATAAATAGATAAATAAATAGATAAATAGATAAATAGGTAAATAGATAGATAATAACTAAAGATATAGATACATGGGAGACGTCCACAATTAGCGGTACCACCTGATCATCTCAACATGAACGAATTTTGCTTGGCAAACGACGGCTTTCGCGGGTGGTTTGATATGCGATGCACACAGCCCTTTTGATTTCCGCTCGAAGGAACTCCTGTTCCATCTCGGTGAGTTGGATGACCTTGAACGAAAGCATGGGCCAATCTGAATGGATTCAGTGTTGGATAGTTTTATTGCCTATGCTTGCTGAGTTGCCCAGTGAGTTTCTGAAATAATTTCCTTGTTTCAACAATTTGATTCCTACAATTATCATGAGTAGCCGGGCTGTACCCAACAACAAACAGCTTCGTATCAGGGCTTAAAGGCAGCTGTTGTCCGAGCTTGTAAAGCCAACCCATCCCATGGGATCCATATCGGTCCCGTGGTTTCTGGTGGTTTCTCTGCTACGTCGACTGTTGGACCTGGTTGTAGATAAACTTGTGGCTGCTGACCCCTGCCTGTGCAGGTCGGCCACTGTGTAACCCTAAAATCAACGGCTACCACCGAACCTTTCCCAAGGCTCGCAACTGGAAACGAACCTGGTTGTGGGGTTAGTTCAGCTACCTCATAAGACTTTATAACCACTTTCAACCATCATAATCAACCATGATGTACCCAACCATCATCAATCATTTCATGTAACCATCAACTACCCACAAGATGACCCCAGTCATATGCCTTAGACCCATCATCGTATCGAAGTCCCCAGCACCTGCGTCTTGAAGCCGTTCTTGCCCTTGCCACTGGCCACGTCGCAAACGCAGTAGGGGTCCGAGGTGCCCCTGGCAGCGATGAGGATTAAAAAAAGTTGTGAAAATGCATGGGTTTGTTCAAGGGTTTGTGCTTACACAAGGGTTATATCACTAGCTATCAAGAGTTTTTATAGTAACCAACAGTGATTTAGACAGTGAGTCGTGGTGGTTTATAGTGCGTTCTGGTGATTTATAGTGAGTTGTGGTGGTTTATAGTGGTGAAGAGCTTAAGAATGGCTACTGTAATTATTGTTTATAGTCGGTGCTCGTCATTGGTTGATAGTGCTTGATTATGGTTCTCCAAGGTTTATCAATGATAAGTGTTATCAATGGTCTATCAATGGTTGACGATGGTTGATAGCGGTCGATGATGGTTTATGGTGGTCCATGCCCATGGTAGGTTGGCAAAACCCTGGCCCCGAATGAGTTCTCGGGATGGCAACTCCAAAGGGCTGAGGTTTGGAGCAAATTTGCAGGCTTCTCGAGCTGCTGAGTTCTGCAGCTTCAGCTTTGAGGTGTTTGTGTTCCCAATAAGTTCGCCTGCCGCTGGTTGTACTGATCAAAACCCATGGTTGATCATATTTAACAGTGGAAAATCATGGTTTACAATGGTTGATCAAGTGGCAAGACAAGGTTCTATACTACTCATGGATGCTTCTGTCCTGGTAGCGGTCTAGAAACCGCTGATGCACTGATGCCTTACTCCTTAGACTATCCTTCTCCTTCGATTTCAAATGCTGCTTGCTCCACACTTGTGAATAATCTACTCACCCAGCAACAACCAGATCGTTCCACAGCGAACCAAGCTTACTTCACCCACTTCCAAACAGGGATGCGCCCATGAAAACTATTGCTCAGTACAAACCTGTAAGCATTTCTTCCCCAGCCATTTTCAACCATTCCCAACCCTGATCAACCATTACCAAGCATCATTATTGGAAAAGGATCAAGTATAGTGATTACCAACCACTATGAACCATTACGAACAATGGATAGCCAATATCAACCATTACGAATCATTTCCAACCATTATCACCGACGAATCAACAATCATCTTCCAATGTCCACCGTACCGTGAATCAACCATCAATCAACCATTATCAACCGCTATTAAACACTATCCATCATTAACCACCAGTAAGCACCGTAAATTCCACCATTAGCCACTACAATTAAACACCTCTACACACTACAATTAATTACCATTAGCCGATACAATCAGTGCTTCACTTGTTTCTAACCATGAACCATCCAATAATCAACCCTTATCGACCATTCTCAAACCACTACCAACCGCTATAAACCAGCATTGACCATTAACAACTGTAAACCACTATTCACAACTATTATATAACCACCATCAACCACTATATTATGTTACCACACTCCCAAGAATCCAATCCTTTAGCGATGACCTCGGACAATCTGTCCCTGCAGCTGCTGGGGGCAGACGACCGCACTGGGGCAACCACTATTAACCACCATCAACCACCATTAACTACCATCAGCCATTATAAACTACTCTGAGCCACTATTAACCACTACTAGTTAACCACTATTAACCACTAGTTTAGCCACTAGTTTAACCACTAGTTTAACCACTAGTTTAACCACTAGTTCATCACAATTCACCAATATCAGCCATCATCAACCATTACCTATAAAAGTAACCTTACTTGCTAGCAATTATCCCCTATTGTTAACCACTATTGATGGTTGTTACACCATTCTCAGCCCTCATGAAACAACTAAGCTGAAATTGTTACACCATTGATGGTTGATGGTTGTTAGCTATTGATGGTTGTTACACCATTGATACAGCCCTAGTGGTTGTTACACCATTGTTCATTACACCAAAAAAACCACGAGAAACCACGAAGTGCTTCCAGCGCTTCCGCCCGGTCGCGCCATCGCGTCAGGGTGAAGTCGGAGGCCCTCAAGCCGCGCGCGGAGACGATGCGCACCTACCAACGGTAGGACCGGACGACCCGAGGACCGCACAGCATTGCGGGTCGCGACCCGTGGCGGAATCAGTGGTGAACCATGGGTTGATGCTGGTGGAAATGGATGGTTTATGGTGGTGAATTACCAGTGGTTGATAGTTGTGGCTGATTTTTTGGGATTGAGTTCTGGATCAAACTGGTGAAAATGTATTGTTACTAGTCGGTAATAATTGTGATTGAGAGTGATTAGTAGTGATTTGTAGTGATTGATAGTGATGACTACGAAGGGTTAATAGTGCTGACTAGTAAGGGTGTTACAAAGGGTTTCACCAAGTCGTTTGTCATGATTAATGAAGATTGAATGCTCATCACTGATGCTGAATGTTGGCGCAATGAGTGACCAATAGTGGCTAACACATGATCAATGAATGGTTAATGGTGGCTTAATGAAATGTGAATTCAGTGTGTCGCTGGCGGCCGCCGGCTTGCACATCAACGTGCCTGTGGTACTCAACCATGGATCCACTTTCTTCCAGGTGAGATTCTACATGGATCGAACCAGCACTAGCACCATCAATACTTTGCTGCTTGGTGGGTTGAATCCCTAGGAAAAATGTTAGTCAACCAACCAATTGTTAATAACTACTAGAGAAAATAAAAAATGTTTCAAACCACCAGCCAGTTTTAACATTCAGCTCTTGTGAGTTCTGATTTGCCATTATGCTGCCAGGGGTTGTTCAGCCATGGATCCACCACCAATCCACCAAGCTCCGCATAACATGAAGCAGCTTTTTGTTGAGACCATCTTCGCCACCAGTGACCGCCTGGCCCAACCACTTGCGCGACGCGACGCTCGCGCACCTTCAAGGTGTTTCGCCCCGCTTGCTTCTTGGTACGATCACCTCAATGCTTGAGAAACTGCCGTGCGCCCCGGCCGCAAAGCCCGCTTGCTGTGCAACGGGGCAACGTGCTATGTTCCTGAATAGTAGGAGGTAATGGCAAGAAGACTTAGGGGATATACCAGCTATGTATGTCTAGGTGTCAATGTAAACCAACCAAGAAAATGAGTCGATAAACATCCCAGCAATTGGAATGCAGACAGCTGGAGTACAGGGGTGCTTGACCCACAAGAATCCTTCATTGTTGGGACTCCCGAAATAGCTGTAGCTGATGATCTCAAGCAAAGGGTGGTTTCTCAAAATAGGGGTACCCCTAAGTCCTCCAGTTTCTTAACCATTTGTAGTATATAATCAACCAACCATTTTGGGGGTCCCAAATTTTGAGAAACCCCCACGTATCACAGTAGTGATTCGCACAACCACAGGTCAGAGCCAGGCGGAGCACATTAGTTGAGTTGGTCACTAGGGGAACTGCCATGGATGGTAGGTACCCTTAGAGTTTCGTGATTGTGCCATGGATCATAGATTTGTGGATCAAAGCCAACAAATCCGGACACCACAAATCAATACAAATCACATCATCGAAAAACCAACAGTGAGAGCTCAAAAACCACCAAAATCGCAGCAGAAAGTCACAAAAGTCACTGAAATCTGGAGATCCAACCCCATGAGGTGACCATCCGAGCTGGGACCCTGGGGACCCCCTGGGAGTCTGTGCCATCGCCGCCATGGGGCTGTCTTTGGCCTTGGCCTGTTTCTCCAGCTCTTCAGCTTCGGCCCTCAAAGTGGATGCCCTCTGCACCTCAGCCATGGCCACCGCCAAGGCTGCTGAGATGGCGAGGAAGCTACACCCAAGGGATCTCACTCTCAGCCAATGACCAATGACCCAGGTACAATGATGGGCGAACAATAACCCAGGTCTATCTATGGAAGATTTAGGAAATGCAGGGCGGCCGCTTTTATTGTGACTCTTGCGACTGGCCAACCCATCAGCCGTTACCGTTTTCAAACAAGCATCGACCTATTTCATCAACCATTCTGAATCAAATATAGGTGTTTCTCAAAATAGGGGATCATCCTTATATACAGTAAGCCATTTATAGTAGTAAACCAGCCATTTTTGGGGTCCCCTATTTGGAGAAACACGCATATAGGTAACAGTAGGTATTATGGAGTGCTCCAAAATGGCTTCTTGAGGGGCTGATAGCCACCATCGATCACCAGTACGGCCTTGCTAGCCATCGATTTCTGGCGCACCTGTGGTCGCCTACCATCCCTATGACAAGGTGCACAGCCAACGGCCACCGGGTGCGCCATTCGAAAAGTCAGTTTCCAATTCGTCTGTTGGCGCAAATAAGATGTATCAGTTTCCATATTTATCCACGTGAGAAATATGTTTCAATTCTGTCGACCAATTCAATATCACCCTTGCGCATGCGGATGCCATGTGCCCCCTGCCACAAGAACGGATTCATGCCATCGGCAGCCCGGCAACAGATTTCTAGGGGGACTTGAGGAAGTCAAACATCCATTGCTGATCTATATCGATATTGCTTCTTATTGTCACATGTTATCAATTATTTTTCACCATCATTAAGCACACCATTCACAGTTCATCAAGCATCCAGCATTTGTTGTTGTTGTCTCCAGTCAATCACCATTTACTGCAGCATTCCCATGATCCTTAAGCGTGGTTGGCCAATACACATCGGAATCAATGATTCCTAACCAATATGAAGCAGCTTGTTCACTACCACGAACCACACCGTTCAACATCATTAAACAAACCATTCACCACCAAGCTTTGTGCCATGTGTGTTAAGCATATATCACCTATATAGCCTTTATCAGCCACAAATAGTCAGCGAATCGTCAACAAAGTACTACTCTTATTAGTGAATTAATGGTGAATTAGCATTCCCCTCTATCATTAAAACACCTAATACTCATCTATAATCATGGCCAACCATTATTAACGATTTATAAAACACTAGTATCAACCATCATAAAGACACCCATAAACCATCAAGTATCAACCATTATGAACCCTCATCGAGAAAACGTGGATCACCGTCCGCTGACCATTGGTTCACCAATAATTCTCCCTTCACCATTCATAAACCACTGTTATTGACCATCATAAACCAGCTATTGACCAGTATTGACAAGTTATCAACGCTGCAAAACCATGAATTCCGTATCATCTTTCTGTTATTCACCATCATCAAGCATCGTTTATTCACCTTCAACATCAATCAACCATTCTCCATCGGTAGTAAACCATGATTTCACCATTGAGAAACAGTTTGTTAATCACTTCACCATTGAAAACCACCATAAAGCATCCAAAACCATCAGCATTACGCTTTCTTACCCTTTTATTATCCCTGAAAATCTATTGTCAACCACTACCAAGCTTTTTTACCACTCTTAACCACCGTCAACCACCAGTATCATCACTAACCATCACTGTCAACCATTATTTAACCCTTCTTGACCATCACTACTGAACTATCAAGGTCGATCACCATCACAATTCACCACCATCCACCATTTAACCATCTTACTCATCAGCTTATCAACCACCATCAACCACCATTCAGCATCATAAACCATCATTAGTCAGCTTATTAACCACCCTCTAACCAGCTTATCACCACACTTCACCATCCTCCATCAACCACCAGTAACCACCATGACTCATCAGCTTATTCCCCACCATTAACCACCATAAACCACCATCAACCAAGCTGATCCCCACCTCACAACTAGCCATCCATCCCTCACCCTCCACGCTGCGCCACCAAGTGGCCAAGGCCGCCGCTTCCCGCTGCGCTTGCTGTTTCTGCAGGGCGCCCGCCTGCGCCTTCGTCATGGCCGGCGCCTGAAGGGAAGCCACACCGGTAGGGCGCTGGTGGCTGCTGGGGTGGTGATGGATGGATGGTTAAGGGTGGTGAAGGGTGGTTAATCATGGGGATTGATAGGCTGATTAATGATGGTTTATGGTGGTTAAATGGTGGTTAATCATGGGGATTGATAAATCATTGATAAGTGGTTGAGAAGTGAATGAGCTAATGGTGGTTAATAATGGTGATCATGGTTACAATGAGTTGAGTCAATGGTGGCAATGAGTTTAACGGTGATCATGGGGATTGATACTGGGGTTAATGGTGGTTGATGGTTGGTAATGGGGATTGAGTGGTTGGCAAGATCAACAAGTGATTGATAAGTGGTTGACATGTGATTGATTAGTGATAATGGTCCAAAGTGGTTCATAAGGCTTAAGAATGGTTGATGAGTGCTGAATGGTCATGAATTGTGACCAATAGTGATGAATACTGATCCTTAGTGACTGGGAAGTGACTAATAAATGGTGATAGCGGTTCAAAGTGATTAACATTGTTTTAAGAATGGTTGACGGGTGATTAACAGCGATTACATGTTGCTGACGGATGATGAATTGATGATTAATGATGGGTAATAAATTGCCAATAATGGTTGATCATGATAAGGCCTGGACAATGGTGATAAATAATGGATGAAAACTGTATGATAGTGAGAAATAGTGATTCATGAGTAGTTCATAGTCATTGCGTAACAGTTATCAACATGGTTGATGGAAGGTTAATGGTGGATGGTCAATGATGTTATCCATGGTGAACAAATGCTTTATTAGTGTTTACAGGAATCATGGTGAATAATAAAGAATCTATAGTGCTTGATGATGGTTGATAAGAGATTGTAGCTAGCGATTGGCCATTGTTGATAGTGGCGAAGACTAATTGCTCGTGATTGTATTTCTTACTGGTTGGTTTTGTCAAGAGTGTGTCAACGGTTGATGATGGTGAAGTATTGTGAACCATGATCAATGGTCAATCAACCACTTTGATGGTTTAATGCCAAAAGTGGATGGGACCACCACTAGTAGATGGTTTATCAAGGATCGATCATGGTTGATTAAGATTCATGATGGTTCGGTCGCATTCCTAAAGAGGAGCCCCTATCAGCTACCACGATCAACCTTTCTTAACCACGCAAAACTCCATGTCGAAAACCAACCAGGCTTTTTCTTTGTTCTACGGACAGCAACACCTTTTGAACCACCGTAACAGCTGCTCACAAATGAGGCTTGTTTGATACTGCTCACATTGCACGAACAACATATCACAACTACAAACTACGAAATGCATATTTCCACGCAAAGGTGTGCTCCCAAACATCCAAAGAGCCTGACATGTTAATTGAGAAAACTATTGAAAAAACTGGACAATCAACCTCCCAAGCTTTTTGAATCCCGTTGTTTTTTGTGACGCATATGTATCAGTAAAATCAAACACGTATTTATATACATCGACATATGTATATATATATAGATAGTATCATGTCATCTGAGTTAGGAGTTATAGTATCTACGTACTGTGGGTTGCGGTCCCATTCTTGTTCTTGGCCATTTGTCTATTCACCAGCCACCAACCCGCCAATCAAACCAATACACACACTTCGCTCGCCTGCTTGATGGATGAGTCGTGGAGTTGGTACAATTGCAAATGACCTTCCGAGCATCATGGGTTTCTTCAGTTTACAAAGGATTTATAGGGGTTATAACCAATCATCATAGCGAATAATGATGGATTTGTTCAGTTTTATAGGGCCTTTATAGGGGTTGTAACCACTAACAATGGTTTCCTAGTCAGTATAACTCGTCATTATTAATGACCATAACCCCTAGAAAACGCCTTTAAACCATATTGTAGGATGATAACTCCAACTAGAGAGGATTCTTGAAGATGGTTGGGTTTTATAGGCTTTTATATGGGGTAGTAACTCCAACAAGAATGGTTCAAAAACGATATGGGTCTGAACAGCTCGTCATGACCTACGATCACCATCCAGCCGTCGCCCTTGTCCATGGGGGAAACGGTTCGCAATTTCTGGGGGTTCACCATGGGACAAACCCAGATACCAAGGCTGAGTCCTGTGGTGTAGCCAGGCCCTGATTAGTTACATGTAATATATGTATATGTGCGTGTGTTTATATGTATATATATATATACATATATATATATACATATATATATATATATACATACATACTATAAATATATATATATATGTATATAAATGTATGTATACTGTAAATACATATATCAACTTAATATCTACTATACCTTTTGCCAGTTGCCAGTTGCAAAATCTCGGAAGGCCGCTCATGGCTATATCCAACAGGCAAACTTCGCCATGTCCGTTGTTGCTCTTGAAGGTCCAAGCTGTTTACTTCGCTGGGGCACGGGTGCCTAGTGTTGACCGTGATTCACCACAACCCACCAAGCAACCTTTACCATCAACCACCATCATTAACCATGATTTAACATCATTAATCAAACATCAACCATCATTGACCATACAACCAACCATTTGGCATCATCAAACCACCATCAAAAACATCAAACCTGATCATCACCAAATAGCAATGACATCATCCCATAGCCTTTTTGGTATGCAGAGCAGCTGTTGCACCGCGACTGCTGGACTGGGTGCATATTCCAAAACGCAAAGACGAGCTGGCGGCTCAAGGTTGGTTGGTGATAATTCTAGGGGTTTTGTATGCTTGGTTGTCGTTGATTTGGGTGGGTCATGGTTGATTAGGGTTGATTGCAGTTGGCCAATGCTTGGCTAATGGTTGGTGAATGATGCTCAACAGTTCCAGCACCTCTTGACAACTCCGCAATTCAGCAGTCGTCAGTATTGCTGGTTGCCGGTATAAAAACATCTTTGAACCGCTTGCTTGCTGGAAATTACTCACCATGAAGCATGATGAACCAGGAACTCAGCAACCAGCGCCAGCAACTCAGCAATCAACCATCACCAACCGTGGTTGATTTTTCGCAAGTGTTAATCACCATTGAATGTTGCCAACCATCACTTCACAAAATTTGACCATTTTCTTGACCCATATAAAACACATGAACCATGGATTCACCGTTGGTCAGGCATTGTTAAGCATTGCCAACCACTATTGTTCATGAACCAAGACGCATCAAACCATGAATTGATGGTGGTGAATGCTAGGGTTATTCATTGAACATCATGGGTCTTGACTGTAGTTTTTCCATCATAGATGCAGCACCATGGGTTAAGCCATTGATTGTTCACCATAGACGTCATCACATGTCATCACCATAGATGTTTGCCAAAGAATCAATCACCCTCAGTAAAGCCATAGTTCTTCACCGTCATAGATCAAGATTCTTTGGCTTCACCACAGATGTTCGATAGATCTTCACCAATCGATTGTTGAAAATTTACAGTCGTTAAACGCAATCTACAGATGTTCACCCATGTTCACCATCGATTGAACCCATAGATTCTTCATAGGCTTGCCATTGAAACTATAGATTCTTCACTGTTCACCATAGATTCTTTGGATTTCTTTGGGAACCATAGCTTCTTGACCCATCCATGGTGAACCTTGGTGAACCAATCGATGCGCCGCCGCAACCATCGCGTCTCCACCCATCGTCCCCTTGCCTGAGAAGCGCGGAGGTAAATCGCCGAACTCCCAGTTGTCCAGGTCCTGAGACGACATGGAACGATGACTGATTGGTGACGGTTGGTGGTTGGTCAATTGATGGTTAATGGTTGGGTGAATGGTTGGTTAATTGGTTGGATAATGGTTGGTTGATTGGTTGGTTGATGGTTGGTTAATTGGTTGCTTAATGGTTGGTGGCAAATGGTTGGTGAATGGTTGGTGAATGGTTGGTGAATGGAAATGGCAACTGGTGATGGTTGCTTGATAGTTGGCTGGTGAATCATGGTGACTGATGTTTGGCTAATGGCGGTTAAATGTTGGTCTATCATTGATTCATGGTTGGTTATATAATCGGTTGGTTCGTGGTTGGTAAATTGATTGCTTAGTGGTTCACTGGTGGTTGGTTGATGGTTGGTAAATGATTGGTTGATGGATGACGAATGGCTGGTAAATGGTTGGTCAATGGTTGGTTTATGGTTGGTTTATGGTCGGTGAATGATGGATAATGCTGATTGTAAAATAGCCGCTTAGTGGTGGTGGCAAATGGTTGGTTGGTGGTTGGCCAATGCTTGGTGAATGGTTGGTTAGATGGTCGGTCAGATGGTTGGTTGGTGGTGGCTGAACATTTTCGACATGCCCCAGAATGGTGAATGATGGCTAATAACAGCTCATGATGACGGACGATAGGAATGGTTAGTTATCACTGCTCTCACACACAAAAAAATGGTCAAGAATGATCGACTATCGCCAGTGGTCAATGGTTACTGATGCTTAATTAGTGGTTAGAGGTGGTCGGTTGACTCATACTTCATGGCTGAGCATCGTTGATAGCTGTCGATGGATCAAATCATTTTAAACAACACTTATCCACAGCAGGTGGTTTCCCTAAGCTAGTGCCTAAGGGTGGTTCATTGATGGTTCTTGATGCTGACAAGGGATGCTAGTCCATGATTAATTCCAAAGATGAATACCAATGGCTTGTCAGCAACATCCACAGTGGGATATTATTTCTTTAACCATCCAAAATTCGACACCTTTGGTTCAACCATTGAGGGAAACCTTTTAAAATGAGAATACCAATGGTCGACATCCGAAACAGGAAACCATTGAAACTTGGCTGTTTCTCGAGTCATAGGGGAACCCCTAGTTATCATCCTTCACAATGATCATTTATTATACTTACTAAACCAACCATTTTGGGGAAACCTGTGAAAATGTTCGGAAACCTTCGCTCCAACCATCTGGGGAACCTTGGGAAACCAAATCATCCTATATATTAGTCATCTATAGTAGTAAACTCACCATAGCTTTGGTGTCCCCAGTCACTGGCGGACCGGTCCACCATGGCTGGAGTGCCAACCACCGCTGCTTACGCAGCCGCGCCGTGCCTCGTCTTTGACGTCTTTACTGAGATCTTTCTCCTTCAGCAGACTGTTGACGTCCAAAATCACTTCGCCTGAGCAACGACCCACCGGGCACCGCCAGGCACCGCTGGGCACCTCCGGGCACCGCCGGGCACTAAGGGGAGCAACGATTGGAGTAGGTATGAATGACCCATGGTATGTCAAATATAAGCTACTAATATATCTATTCAATATCTGAACCAGCAATGGATGGATGATACCCTGTGGTACTTTTGCCATCGAGAAGTCATCGTTGTGCAACAACGTAGTGGTGGATCCATATGAATAAACCACCCCCAGTTTACCTTGCGTCGCTGGGTGTTATTCATATAAATCGAACATGAACATTATCCACATGATGACTATGAACATTTACATTCTTCATACAAATCTAACATTATTCAGTTGCATTATCTACAGTAGCTGGGGGGTATTCATTCAGCTGGTGATGCTCCCGGATTGAACTACAGCGAAACCCGCCGCTGTGATCCACCAGCTTCATCCGTCTTCCCATTCCCTCTCCCAGAATCCGCCGGCAACCAGTCATTAAGCTGATGACCACCGTAAGTTGTAGGCTATTCCAGGCTTCCTGTGAGTTGAACCTGGATGTAGTTTTGCCAGAATCCCTGCTTTTTTGCGTATCAACTATACCTTCCAGGCTTAAACTAGTTTACTCTAACTGGGGTACAGTTTTGCCAAGAATCCCTGCAAAAACGCACATCAACTATGCCAAATGTTAAACTCATCTCTGTTCATGCTCAAGCCATTAGTGCTACGTGGTATGCCTAGCTCGCAGTGTGACCTGCCGCTTCCGGGCCTAGCTGATGCGTGTCGGTCTTGTCGAAGTCGGACACGGAATTGAAGCTCAAGTGGATCTGGCGGCGCATGGAGCTGGGGCTGGTGGTGAATCACGGTATCAAAATCGAGCAATTTCATGGAAGAAAATGTTGGGTTAGTGAAATGTTCATGGCATTGTGCTGAATCATGTGGAAAAAATGGTTTCTTGAGAAGATGGCGGATCAAAAGCAACGGTTGCGTTCGTTTTGTTTCTAGAAGTTAAGTTAATGGTTAATGGTCAAAAGTAAGGGATAGCAACCCGACAGGAACCAAGAATGACGCTTAAGAATGGTAGCGATTCGTGAAGGGCAGTCCCTTCCCCCTCCCCCCGGCAGAATTTCTGGTTGATTCTACTTGCCTGTACTTGTTGGGGAGCCAAGTTGAGGGGCTTAGTTTGTCAGAAATGTGCTATGAAAAGTGAACATCCACCCTGCCACAGGATGTCAGTTTCCGTCTACCTGTACCTTGGTAGCGTCAAGCTGTTAGTTTCCAGGAGGGTAGGTGGTATATACCCAACCTGGAAGCTAAAAAATCACCAGTTTCGTAGGTAAGACCCTTACAAATTGGGGATTTTCCATGCAACCAGGTGAGTTTGCTGGAGTGTAACCCTTGCATTGGAACCTATCTGTTTCTCAACCACTTGCATCAGGAGAACAGCTTTTTTTCGATCGAACTCGCCGAGCCGCGAGGTTGCAGACGCGTAATGTGGTCGTAGCCATAGGAGTACCCCAAGAATGGTTGGTGATTACCACAAATGGATGATAAAGGATGATAACTGGGAGTACCCTATTTTGGGAACCACCCTCAATGGCTACGAGGTGTTTGGGAGGTTCCTGGTGATAGTTACCTGCCGTCTCTGAACCAGCATCAACCATCAATAGGCCATTGCACATCAAAACATCAGAGTCAATAGCCACAGATACTAGCCATGTTTCTTAGCCACAGTTATTAGCCATCGTTCCTAGAAATTGCTAGCCAAGCTAACCCTTGTTGTTAGTATACCCTTCAAATTGCAGTTCGTCAAACACGCTCATCTTCACCGTAAAGCAAAGCCCTGAAGTCCATCCTCAACGAGGCCCTGCGGTGGTGCCCGGGGCCCGCACCTTGGTGTTCCTCGGATCTCGCACCAAGAAGCGGAAGCCTTGATCAAAGGTGGCCTCGGATCTCAACGACGGCACTGGTCGTCACCATGGGACCTCTGCCAACGTATCTGTGACAGCAGTCAACCATCATGGGAGCAGAGTCATGACATATCATTGTTGGTGGTTATCATGATCAACCCTTGGTGGTTATGCTTAGTTTTCAATGTTCCAGTTTTCATATTGATGAATTTAATCGTTACGAAACGTCATGGTGAACATCCTTAATCACACTAGTAACCATTCATAGCATTCATAGTGATAAACCATCCATAGCTTGGGGGTACCCCTATGGCTTGAGCAACGACAAAACCATCGCATTACAAATCCTCGAAACCGTCACGACCGTAGCGAGCC
>VSDK01008156.1:0-47256 GCA_009767595.1 Symbiodinium kawagutii | reverse complement strand
CTTCCGATCGATCGATCAGTGGCCTCGAATGGCAGCCGCTAAGGTGTTGATTGACCAACCATTGACTGGCATTAATCATCCACCATCACTAGTTTTAACCATCATCAACTAATGGTTTACCAAGCATTATCTACTGATCAACCTGCCATCATGAGTTTTACTTTAAGCATCATCAATCATCATCCAATATGAGTCATCACTAACCATCATCTATCATCACTAGTCATCACGAATCTTCTCCTTAGTCCGACTGAACGTGACAAGCTGCCTGGCTGAACCACTGGTTGGGATGGGCTGGACTCCTGATGCAACAGGTTCAATTTGCCTGGCCTAAGAAACGATTATATGTAGCTAGCTACCAATGATGAATGATGATTAGTGATGGTGAATCAACAGCTTAGTGGTTCTTTGTTGGTTATTCGATGGTTATTTGAATGTTGATGATGGTCAATGATGGCTAACGACGCTTAAGCATTGTCTATCAATGCCACAAATGGCCGTGGCCATAAACAACACTTGAGTCAAGCATTCAACCATACGGTCGTTGTTAATGTTCATGAATCAGTCACAATCCACTATCAACCAAACTTTGAAGAACTCAATAAACCATAGTCCAGGAGCTTAATAATCCATCGTCATGAACATTGTCAACCATAGCCCATCAGAATCCATTGTAAATGGTTATCAACCATGCTTATTTCCCACGCTTAAAACCATGCTTATAGCCAAGATCAACAATGGTTGTCCCGCAAGTTTATTAACCATGCTTATTCGGCCATGAAAATCATACTCATTGACCCCAACCATCCCGCCACCCATGTCATCCACGGAACCCATTTGGTCGCACGTCCCACTCGTCCACCAGTCATCCTGCAGTTCAGACTCCAAACCCTCCCTTCTATTTGGGGTCTCCTCAGGTTTGGGAGTTTGATCAATGAATTTTACCAAAGCATTAAATCCCTGGATCAAACTCAGGGGAAGATGGTCCACCAAGAACCTCCAAAAGATTCGAAGCGCATTTCGGGACGATCTTTCGGGAAAATAGCAAAAATCCAGTAAGACTTGCGTGGATGGGGATTTTTTTGACAACATCCATACTACAAGTTGAAACAACAACTCCTTGCGCAACGCTACAAGTTCAATTTCAGGACTTTTGTTTCGGGAGGTCTGTATATACTTTATCATGCTCAAACGGGAACCTCCAAATCCTTGGGGCCTAGTGCCTGGTGATATCCCCCCGGAAAATTTGACTTCGATGTACAGTCAACGTGCCGAAATGCGAATTATGTGATGAACCCATGTTGGGTAATGATAGGTTGATACTGATGGGCTGATAGACTTAAAGAAAGCTCCTGCGTAAGGCTATGCTATATCAAGAATGTGCCCTGAAGTCTTGAATAGGCACTGTGACCACCAGCTTTGATCAAACCATTACGAGTACATTTCGCAGTTTGTATCCGAATAATTCTATCTTTGTTCTTGATGCTCGCATATATACACATGTACATTATATTCAGATAGATATATATATATATATATACTGTATATCTACAATATACAATACAATAGATAAAAGCCACTTTGCCCATGCAAATAGTGTGGCGTGATACCCATTCTCTTGGTACTCATCCTGTCCACAATTTTGCTTCCAAGTCACCATTCTCAAGATTCTGACCATTTCAGGCTTGCTAAGCACCATCCCCCAAGCCTGAGATACCAAGCATACCAACCCTACCACTTGGTCGGACGCTTGGTCACCAACCTTGATCATGTTCAACCGTACCAAGTAGCAACAACCACGTTCCGGGCCCTTGGCCGCGCGCGCGGCTCATATGGCATGGCCTGTTTGTATTGTAATTTACAATACGAAATTGCTTTCGATGGATTCCAGAAACTGTTCTTTTTTGCAGTTGTTTTTGTTTCAGATCAGCAGCCAGCCTTTGTCTTTTGACACATCACCAAGGCTTCAGGAGACCATCCAAGATGTCCCATGCGCTTTGCGCGATAGAACTTCATGGAATCTAGAACCGTTTGAAGTCCTGGTCTATCCAAAAGCCTCTGCATCGCCAATGGATCAATGTGAGACTTGGCAGGTGACAACAGACACGCCAGACGCACACGTAGAAGACATCCTGGCGACGCTGCACATCCCCACCCCACCCCACCCCAATCACCACGGTGACCATCGTGCCATGACAACAGACACGCCAGACGCACACGTAGAAGACATCCTGGCGACGCTGCACATCCCCACCCCACCCCACCCCAATCACCACGGTGACCATCGTGCCATGACAACAGACACGCCAGACGCACACGTAGAAGACATCCTGGCGACGCTGCACATCCCCACCCCACCCCACCCCAATCACCACGGTGACCATCGTGCCATGCACAAACCACGCACACCCCGAAAACGCGCACTGAATGAGAAAAAACAACAAAAACACGCTGTGACTATGGCAACTGCGCACACGAAAACGCGCGCGCCCAGGGGGTTGGAAGGAACAACCATCCTCATGGTGATGATCAGCCAACTATCAACCGTACTGTTATCACAACCATTGGCGATACCAACCGCAATCACCATCATCAAAAACCTCAAAAACCAGTGGTTAACCAGTACTGACCGCCATGAATCTGTCAATGCCGACAATGATGACCCAATAGTCATGAGTAACCACAAAGTGAATAGTGGTCCATGGTTAGTCCATGACCAAATCGTCATCAGTACTCAGCACCCTTTGTCATTCACCATTTACTAAGCGTCATTAGTCATTTCCCAGCCATTAAGCAAAAATCATTAAGCAAAACTAAGCAAATATTAATCATTTACCAACCATCATTTGACTATCATTAGGCAAATCTGTCACTGATCTCTTCACGATGGACCCAACTTCAACCCCAAACGGCCACCCCCCAAGGTGCCCATCTCGGCTCCTGCTAACCATCTCGGTGCGATCCCTGCAGGGTGGCCATGGTGGTTGATGGTTTCATGGATGGTAACCATGGCGGTTGGTGGGTAGCTTCATGTGTGTGAGTGGTTTATACAGTAGCAGTTCATGGTGGTCAATGGTCAGTTTAATGATGGTATGGATGGTTCATGCTGCTGAATGCTCATCGAACCTACCGCGTCTTACAACTGTTGACTTGAAAATGATCATAGCCGAACCGCACTCTTGTCTGCACCGCCATTTGGATGCCAGTCAAAGCCATGTCCCAGGTTGTGACAAGCCAAAACGGGGCAACATCTTACTGAAAACCATCCGCAATGGCTTCCGAACTTGACAAAAATGACCTCAGGCCCCATGGATTTGGGGGAACGGACCCTGACTTCCCACAGCATCGCAACCCCTTGAGGTCCCCCACTCGCTCTTCTGCTGTGCCAACGCATAGACCTTCTTGGACAACACTTCGGAAACGCCTTCCTAGCAGCTGTCTAGAGGAATCCTGACCGAAACTACGCATGCCAGGAAATCAAGGGTTCATAGCCATGCACAATCAATCGGTTTCCGCTAGCATGTGTATATACATACACATTCACATGTATTTGTATACACATGTACATATTATATATATATATATATACGTCCTTCTGGTGGTTTATAGTCATATGAATACAAATGATATGTTTTCGGAATGGTTCAATGACCAGGATATGGTCAAAGAAGGAATACTCGCTACCACCGACCATTCAGTCACTTCTCTATAAACCATCTGTTTTTGTGGTCAGGAATGACATTGCTGTTCCCCTCCCATAAATGACCAGTCACTAGTCTCAATGGTGGGATCCTTCATCCCTGCACTTTTCCCTGATCACCATCACTCGGGCTCCTTGGGCTCTTCGTGAACACTGCCTGTGGCATCAAATCCAGGCATCACGGTGGCGCGAATGGAGAACCTCAGGGCTGTCGCCTCAAGGGACGGAGATCTCACTGGGATGGTTGAGAGGAAAATCTGTGTTGGAAAGCCTTGTTTTAACCACCAATGCTAGGGGGGTTTCCTGGAGATGTTCTCATCAACCATTTCTGGGAATATCATTTGTTGGGTCAGCATACTATCAATGGTGGTCTGGGTTGACCAACCATACTGGGTAATTACTGGGTAATTACTTGGTAGTGCTAGTGGTTGCTAGTGATTGCTAGTGACTGCTAGTGATTGCTAGTGATTGCTAGTGATTGCTAGTGATTGCTAGTGATTGCTAGTGATTGCTAGTGATTGCTAGTGATTGCTAGTGATTGCTAGTGATTGCTAGTGATTGCTAGTGATTGCTAGTGATTGCTAGTCATTGCTAGTGATTGCTAGTGATTGCTAGTGATTGCTAGTGATTGTTGGGTAATTCCTATACTGGGGACATCATTTGTTGGGTCTGGTTGTTAATTATTTTTGAGTATCGGTGATTGGATGTTGTGGGCATTCTCTCCACCCAGTAACACTCCAAAAATATCACAACTTCTGGCGAGAACCCTGGCCCCTTTATGGACCTGCACTTCGATGGTTTATGCTGCAGTAAGCCAAGCAATAATCACACGGCCATAGCAAGCAACTCCGGTGATACTAAGCTATCATTTAACAGGTACCTGCCATGAACATCCCATTTCGGTAGATCCATAGCAATGAGTCTGAGCGGACAGGGACCATCCCTGTCCGAATAAAGAATATATAAGAATATGACGACCTGGACCTATGAGATTCCAGGGCTCCTGAAATCGCCAAGTGACCAAGTGAAACATCCAATTCAATGTGGCCAAAGTTAAATGTCATTGATCACCAATACTATGGTATCATGATTGACCAAGATAAATATCTATGAATGTCATAATGGATTAATCATAAATACTGTGGTATGATTCATTATTGACAAATAAGGAATCCAATGATTAATACTAATGAATCTGAATAATGAATTCCAATAATGATCTCAATTTTTATGAATCCAACTCAAGGTCTTAACGATTGACTTGTCATGTCATTCATACTGGCATAATAAATGATCCCAATCCAAGGCTCCAGGTTTGCTATGGGCAGTCAACCCTGACCATCCTCACAAGTTGGTATCGATTCCTTCATAACTGTGTGGATGCTGTATAGACAGAGCCTGAGTACAGGGTTACCCACAGCCCCTCCTGGTGACTAACATAGCCTGAAATCCCTCTGAGAAAGGTATCCCCAATGACAAACTGATCTTCCAAACCCGATCTGACAGGGATTATGTCATGTTAGTTTCCCGGAACAATAAAGACTTGCAACGTATACATGAACAATGTGCCGTGCAGTTGACCCTCTCGCATCTTACAAACCGATCACTTTCAAGGCCATACAAGGTGAAATCCAATGGATCCTGATCTCCATTCATTGAAAATTTCATGGCCAAACGCCGAGTCACATACATTGGCTGGTGCTGTTGCTGATCATACTGGTAAAAGCACCGACAACCATTGTGGTTCTTGAACAACAATTGTTGATAAAGCTGTTGGTCCACCACTCTTCAACGCGCTCCTTCTACAACTACAAGGTGGGCCCACCTAGTCATAGCTTGGTTTGCAAGGCAATCTAACTTTCAGTTCTATCTACCACTAGCCTGGTAGTTGTCCTGCTTACCATAGCTGCTAAGGGGCCCACCTTAGCCCCACATTTCCCCACCGTGTCGCTGTCGCCGAGGCAACAGGTCTGTAGGTTTCCCGGTGAAATGTCGCATTTCCAGCCTCGCAACGGCAGCGCTTGGCGGAGGTGACGAACAACCCTGCAGAATAGCACTGAACGTATGTCTACATCTCCATGTGTAAATACCTACGGATTCATGGCTAGATGGATAGATAGATGGATGGATAGATAGATACAGTAGATAGTCTGATGGATGGATGGGTGGACGGAAGGACGGATTCATCGATACTATGAACAACTGGATGGTGGTTGAACCATCCCGTCGCGAACAATATGCTGGTGAACCAACCAATCATTCGTTTATAAGAGGGAAAATAGACAATGTTTGAAACCGCCAGCCAGACAAGCATTGTGGAATGACTTCAGTTCAAATAACGCTTCGTTTAGTGGCTTACACTGCTTGGAAACAATCATGTAAAACATCCTGCGCTGATTGGCAAACCGTTCTGCACTAGATGGAATGGTTGGAATACTGGAAGTACTGAAGCATCACACCTGCTAATTGGTGATGTGCATCAACAGCAGTGATAGTTCAACAAAAGGGGCCACCCCCGAATCAACTGTATTGCAACTAGTTGGGTTACGCAATGTATCTAATGTGTTGTTGACCCAATAGTATCTGTTGTTTTCATATATGGATTAATAGCTGGAAAGACAGAATATTAGTCGAGAAAAGCTAGTTCAGCATTTGTTGGGAACATATATGGGTTCCTGTATTGTGCATGAATTGCACAACGTACTTGACTTACTTTCTGATGTTACATTCCCATCCGTTGACATTGGTCATTCTCGCAAGTTCACCGTGTGAAACCAGGAGAAGCTGTACCTGCCATGTTAAGGGACTCAACAGTATGGACCCCGCGATCCATACGGTACGCTCAGCAATACGAGGGTGTAGCACCATGGCTGCGGAGATGGCTCCCAGTAAGTCTTGACCAACAACAATCCTGAGTCACATGAGTAGCCAACCATAAATACTGATGCTTCTGGTGAGGATTCAACTTTGGTGACATTGGACACTGGAACCAAAGGATGCGGCTGTACACCACTGCTGAACATCCTTGAGGACCCTCTTTGAGAGTGAGACTCTTGCCCCACTCCTATGATTTTGCTGAAACCATCACTTCAAATCTGGCGATCTTTGGCTGTGGGTCAAAACCCCGTACCCCTGGTTCCCCTATCATTGACCATTGTTTCTCTTATCATTGTTGGGTATCATCCCCCATTATTGGTTGGTTAACATTGACCCACAGCCCTTTGTTGCTCACTTACACGTCTTACTAGTGACCTCCCTCCTCGTCCTCAGAATCCTCGCCAGGGAACTTCCCCAAGCACATGCGCAGCACAAAGTGCGGCCACACGGGCTCCGGTTCGTCGTCATCTTCGAAGATTTCCTGAGGCAAAACCAGCTGCTGAGGGCATCGCAACCGTGGAAACCGAGGGTCTGAAAACATGCCCGGATGAAACATCCAGTGGGTCAAGGGTGGATTTCAGCAAACCAGGGTACAAGGTGGCAAGGTGTGACAAACTCTCCAACAACGGATCTACGTTCAAAATAAATGAAATCGGACGACGTAGAAGATTCAACCAGCAACAAGGGCTCACCAAAACAACAAAAAGCAAAAATCGGACAATGAACGAAAATTCGGACAACAATAGAAACAAGGGCTTGCTAATGAAAAGGGCGTTTTGATCAACCCACAGCCGTGGAGCGTGGACGATAAGTGGCCAAGAATGATGATACATTGCCTTGAAACCGTGTGGGATGCCCAAAGTTGCGAGTGTGCAAAACTCATGTAGGCTGTGTTAGAAACCATTGGTTGACTGGGGGTACCACGATTTTGGCACATATCTATATAACTCCATATATATATATATATATATATACATATTCCAAATCCTTTTCTCTGGTTGTAGCCTTTCTGTTGGTTGCTCAAACGGGATACTCCCTTATCCTGAAGCTCAATCAACCTTGATCAACCAACAATACCCATATTCCAGTCCTTTTCACTGGTTGTTGCCCTTCTGTTGGTTGCTTATACGGGATACTCCCTCATCCTGAAGCTCAATCAACTTTGATCGACCAACAACAAGGTGATGACATGACCATCATTTCGCAAGCTGTGATCCATTCTGACCAACCAACCATAGCACAACCAACCCGGGTTACATGCCATCACCAGCCACTCGTTGTGTGCCCTCTTATTGGTTGGCGCGCCACAAGAACCAACTCGTCCACCGATGGTGCCGGTCCTGAGGCAGTATGGATGGCGAGCTGTAGACGATCGGACGCCAATGCAGACCTCGCTGAGCGTGGCTGTTGGTCACTTCCATGACCGCACGGCCACTATCCATTAAGGTGACCCAGCATTCACTTGAAACAAATGGTAGTTTCTCAAAATAGGGGTACCCCCAAATCTCTCATTATTAGTCATTATGAGTAGGAAGTCAACCATTTTTAAGGGTCCCCTATTTTGGGAAACCACCAAATAGCCTTGAACCACCGTCTGTGATAGCAAAGTTGAAAGGACTGGGAGGACAGTGACTGATTCGTGCCTGAGAATACCACTGCAACTAGCTGGCTACAAACAGCACCTGCATCCTAAGCTGTTCAACTGGCGGTTTAATGGCTTTTCCGTACTTGGCTATCATGAACCCATTGTCAACGTTTCGCATAGCAAGTGTAATGGGTTTACAAGAACCAACATTTCTCGCCTTGGAAGATCCCATCGCTTGAATTGGTAGATGGCGCCTTGAATAAATGATTTTTTCAGCATAGGAACCACCTTGCTTCCGAGTGCGCCATGGATTGACATCTCTAGACTGGTTTCATGCCGGAAAGACTTTACACTTCCCTGGGCGTTCATATGTATATGAATGCCCCATACACACATACCAAAAGAAACTTTATAAAGAATATTCCCCAACAAGACATGTCCCACAATCATACACTGAACATTACATTTTTGCAGTAGGTGGCTCTAAACTGACGTCCAGCCAACAAAGGCACTCCTGATTGGCCAGAATATCAATGCAGTGCGCTTGTAAAGTCTTACCACATATTCATGAATAAACATATCTTTCGTAAAATGTGTACGTATATATATATATATATGTATGTATGTATATGTATATATATATATATGGTGGTTTCTCAAGTCATAGGGGCACCCCGAAATCATCCAAGTCATTAACCATTTATAATAATAAACCAAGCATTTTTAGGGGTCCCCAAACTGGTTTGAGAAACACCATATAGTAGTTGTTTCACCATGAGTTTGTTGGTTGCTTATCCCCTCTGATAATCCATTAAAATCCCCTACTATGAATCACTATTACCCATAGTCAACCCATATAGTGGGTATGTTCCCTGTAATTGTTGGTTATCATCCCCTATTAGTCATTGTCTTATAATCCCCCATAAGACCACAAGTTTAGCCATAGTTCATCCTAGAAAATCCGTGAATATCCCATGGTTTCCTTATAAATCACCTATGATCAACCATTCAAATCCCTGACTATTCAATGCTATTAGCCATAGTAGTTGTTTAACCATGAGTTTGTTGGTTGCTTATCCCCTACGATAAACCAATAAAATATATAAAAATCCCCTAGTATTAATCAGTATTAGCCATGGTTTCCTTACACATCACCTACTATTCATCGCTATTAGCCGTAGATCACCTCAGAAAATCCATCTGCGCGCACACAACTTCTGCCAGGCGTCCCAGGGTGATGGAGGGCGGCGGGGCATTCTTCAGCTCTTGGTGGTCCTCCCGGCCTGCGCGAGCCACAGCTGCCCTGAGGTTCCCTGAGAGAGTGAAGCCATGGTAGAGTCTAAGCCCTATCTATAACCATGGTTATAAGGGGAAAGAAAATATGGTTAGGGGAAATACCAGGTTTATAACCATACCTTGAAGCCATGGTAGACCATAAGGGTACAGGAAATATGCTATGTAGCCCTAGAAGGTAGATTCTCAGCCCTATAAACTAGGGTTACCAATGGCTATTGATGGTTGACAATGGTTGACAATGGTTGAGAATGACGATTGATAGTGGTTGGAGGCTCCCTTTCAGGCAGCTGAACTACCCTCTGGTAAACCAACCTGGCAATGGAAAATCCACCATTTATTGGTGATTTCCCTGGGTTTCACTACAAAATATGGTTAAAATCCAGCTAGCCAGGTTAGTTTACCGCTGAACGAACCCCTAAAAGGCGATGCTTTGACCACGCAGGCCATGCCTTCCCAGATGGTGTCCAGCGGGCAGGTGAAGTTCTTCTGTTGCTCTTTCTCCTCAGCCGTGGATCAAGCAGTGAACCATCGATCTTGTGGTGATTTATCGTGGTTTATGGTGGTTCATAGTGATTTATCGTGGTTTATGGTGGTTTATGGTGGTTTATAGTGGTTTATGGTGACTTATCGTGGCTTATGGTGGTTTATAGTGGTTTATGGTGGTTTATAGTGGTTTATGATGATCTATAGTGGTGCATGGTGGTCAATAGGCAACCAGAATTAGTGAATGACAATCAGTTGACGGCTAACTATGGTGGAAAATAACCAACAATAATAGTTGGAATGCAATATCTAATGATGGTACACCAGCGGTACAGGGTTTTAACCGGAGCTGCTCCCGAAGCACAGGCACAAGAAGATGCGACAAGAATGGGTTGTTGACCCGCAGCCAACAAGCAGAAGAAAAGCAATAACCAAGATGTGTTGACCTTATAGTGTTATAGGCCTATAACTTATAACTTATAGGGTTAACCAAGATATTAGCAAGAAGAAAAATCTTGCTATAGGGCTATAGGGTTGACCAAGATTGACTTGGCAGCCCCGCGGAAACTCGTCAAGGGCAGCAGGGTATAGCCAGGTACTTATGTATTCATCTACCTATATATCGTTGACCTTGCTGTCAATCTGATCGTCTATCTATGTCTCTATCGTTGTGCACAATGGCTGTGGATCTGCTTCACTGTAAACACAATGATGGGTGCATATAGATCGGACCATCCGATGTCATTGGACGTGGTTGGATGACACCTCAGGACGGATAGTTGTCATGCAACATCCACTCTTTGTTCCTTTTTCGGGAAGATCACCCAGAGTGCGTGAGGGCTCAAGGCTACTTGTCAAACAGCCAACGGAACTCACGAGACTCATTGGACGCCAGGCTCATCGTAAAGTTCTTTTGGTAGGCCCCATCTCTGGCCTATACGTGAAGACCCCACCAACCATCATGATGAACCAATCGCAATCAGGACTTCTAGTATTATGTGGGTACGGGTCATTACCAAAAATCCCAAAGATGGATGGATGAATGTCCCAACCAATACTAGTTTGATCATTGATGGGATGTTCACCAGGGGTACATGGTATTGACCCACAGCCACATTCCTGCATTTTTGTTGTTCCGTTCCTACTACCATTCTGCTGATTTGATCATCAACAGCGTGATTCATCAGAAACCGTCGCCAACCATGATACCAACCAACTAGTACTAACCAACAGCAATATCGACCATCGTTGACCCTGATTAGTTCTTAATCATTGCCCCTTATGAACTAGTTCTTAATCAACTTGACAGGTCTATTCGTTTGGATAGTCACCGTGAGGTGCCACCTGATCCTTTCACCAAGAGACAAAGAAGCCCAGGCTCGGCGAACCAAACAAATCCATGACACCTGGGGGCGATTGCCGAGGAGCTCGTTCACCAAAAAAGATCACTGACACCCCAGCATTTCTTTCTGGGGCTAATGTGATCATGATGGTTAAAAATTGATGGTTAATGGTTGATGGATCAATTCATCATCATTCACCAGCGTTACTTACAGGATTTTGGTAACCCGTGGACAGGCTGCGCATTGTTGCTACATAAATGCTTATCGTACAGGTAGCGAATGGGTAGCTTATGGTCAAGTAGGGGATAACAAATGGGTACATCTATATCATAGTTAATTGATGGTTAACTACTGGTCGTTTACCTTTAACCACTAATAGTGGGCATGGTGAACTAATACTTACCGATAGCAAGAGTTGGCAGTGGGAATGATTTACCAATGGCAATACCTTAGCCATTACGACTGGTCAGTTCCTCATTGTCGAGGCAGTGGTATCGACTCATTGGAAAGCCTTGTGAACTCACTGCCAGGCGTATGGCTTTCCGACGTAAATTTTCTCATCAACTGACCCAGGGAATGAATGGAAGCTTGGTGAAGCAACGGCCAACTACAAGGGTTTCAATCATAGATTTTCCCAATTAACCCAATGAATGAACCAACCGTTGGCTCGCTATGATATAATCATTGACCAACCATTAATCAGGCTCTACACAACCGTTGATGAATCAGTAGCCACCATCAAGTAAGCATCAGCTGACCCTTATCAATGAATTTAACATTTTTTGGTGTTTCTTAAATAGAGGTACCCCGAATCATCCCATATTAACCATTCATAGTGATAAACCAACCATTTTATGGTTTTCCCAAACTGGCTTAAGAAACTAGCATCTAGTAGTTGTTTAACCATTGTTGTTGGTGATGATCCCCTATTGTTAACCATTATTAGCGGTTATCACCCCTAGAAACCACCATTTTTGTAAGGGTAACATCGATGCTAACCCTCATCAATGCTAGTTGGGTCACCTCGTTGCGCCGAAGTGAGGAGCGGCTGGTCAGCGAAGCGTGGAGATACCATTGGTAACCCCCCCATTGGTAACCTCCAAGCCATTCCTGGGTCATAAGCAACAGAACCATAGGATTTCAGGGATGTTCTAGGGTTAAGTATGGTTAACAATGGTTAACAGTAGGGGCTACAACTTTTAAGGACCAAACCATGGTCTCATAATGTTGATCAAACATCGAACCGCAGAGTTGAGCATAGTGAAATACACCAAGAATCAGATGGGTCGGCAAGTCACATCATCAAATCCACTTAGAGTTCCCCTGGTCCCCAATAATTTGCCACCGCATGACCTGGAAGCATCACAGTACCAAGTTGGGCTGAGAACATTTTATACTGTAGATGGTCATCAAAGGATGATTTCGGGGTACCCCAATCTTTGAATAACCACCATATCAGAAGCTCAGCCCCAACTGGGTCCCCGGCTGAGTCCCAATTTCCTGGCCATGAGGTCTTCTTGGCTCGCCATGCCTGAAACAGTCAGAGTCTCCATTTTTTGCCGTCCGGGAACTGCTTTTTCTGAGTAAGTGCAGGAAATAGGTAACAAAATAAGTAGAACCAGGGATAGTTGATAGTTCAGGTAACTAAAGATTAATCTGAAAAAACAGTAACTGCAAAATAAATAGCAATTTAAAAAACGACTCAGTAACTGTCAGTAACTAACTAGAAATCAGGGACAGTTGATGGTTCATCGTTGACATTTTGAGGCTCGTTGAGGCGGTATCGGTATCAACCATCAACGAGAATGAACAGCAAACCAACAACTCTTGAGCAGCTGGGTTGAATCAACCAAAAAAATGATTGGCTAACTATGAACCATTGTGGCCAACAACAAGCAGCATCGTAAGCTGGGGGATCCACTATTGGGATCACAAAACGCTACACAAGCTTTGGCTAACTATCCATTAATCGTAATATTTTACCACTCATCAAGCTCTAACTAAGATTTAACCACCAATTTATCCATTAATCAATTTACCTCAAACGCAATCGAAACTTGCAGTTCTGCCAATGATTCCACTTGGTCACGATTCCCAGCTATCAAAGGATACACCGGGCAAGTCATGGGCGACTCATTGGTAGCCAGCGGAGCGCTTCACATGCACAAAGCAGTTGGGCTGAAACGCCCGATCTGATTGTGAATTACCAACCATGCCTGGTCATAAACCATGGTCAGTAAACGATGTTCAACTGTGGTTACACTATGGTAGCAAACTATGGTTTCAAACCGATCTTATTGTTATGTAGCCATGTTCACCTAGGGTTCACCGCTATATGCCAGTATGAATCAACCATTGCAACCACCATTTCGTTGGACACCGAGTCGACCTGATGCGCCCAGGGCTTCACGGGGCCTATCTGCTGTTCGCGGAACATCTGCAGGAGACCGTCATCGACGACACGAAGGTTGAAGTGCTGCAAGCGCCTGAGATTTGCCACGGCGCATGCGCGGCTTGGAAGTAAAAGATGTACAGCGTCTTGCAAAGCTATCAGGACACAAATGCCGGCGATTTGAAGTGAGAATCGTATTGCTAAGCTCTATATATCTTGTACTGCTTGTGGTTTATATCAACTACTACTGACCCTTATCAAGAGCTAGCCATGATCATTCTTAACCTTTATCAGTGTTGGGGTTGACTAACGAGTACTGACAAGTGCACTTGCCCTTTGAGCCCTTTGGGAGCACGTTCCACCACGACCCTTGGTGTTAAGATCAAGCTCAACAACTGTCTAGAGTGGTCTAGTTGGTGGGCAGTTGCCCCAACCCCAAAATATGTTTGTCAATTATCCTTCGATGTGGTTTAAAATATATAAGCCAAATACTGTATTTGAAGACACCAACCAGTGGTTAAGAATGATGTTACCACATGTTACCAGCTGGGTCTTTCCGAGGATTGTAAAACCGTGGGTGACCACCCTTTGCCCAGCACTTCTGATAACCTAAGCCATGGACATACCCAAACTTTCGGCCACATCTGGGTGAAAAAAGCATAGAACGTGCTGTTTGGTTGACAAGCACAGTGATTCACAGTTGATCATGACAAGCTAGCATTTTGGTTGACAAACCAACAAAAAAAGATCCACAGTGATGCATGGTGATTGGGCATCCAGGCATCTGAAAGTCACGGTGAGGTGATACGCCATTAACTTTAGGAGGAAGATGCCTTGGGGGTAACCAGACAGACGGTTGACTTGGAGCTGTCATCAACCAGAAACTGATCACTGTGTTCAATTGTGTTGAATAACTGACCAAGAGTCGATGCAAGACACAACAACCTGTTCTCTTTTAGTATTCGACTGAACTATCCTTTCATCATCTTATCAAATGTGAATCGCCAATTTGTTGATCTGTTTTTGGTTGTGGTGGATGACATTTCATGGTTTTTTTCAGCGCATAAAAAACCCATAAAAACCCATCAAAAAACCATCAAAAAACTCAGAGACCCCGACATTCCCCGCTTCGTTCCCTAGCGTTTGCTCCGAGAGACACGGAATCGATGACCTCAAGATGGCCGACAGCGACCAGCCATGGAGATATGTGGGAGACAGAGGCACGGATGCAGAACTACGTACCTGTACTGTGTGCTTTTATGCAATAACTTCAAAATGTGGCTGTTTCTCAAAATAGGGGTACCCATAAATCATCCATTAATAGTCATTTATAGTAATAAACCAACCATTTTTGGGGGTTCCCCATTTTGAGAAACCACCATGTATGTTGTTCAGAAAAACATCAGAGAAGAAACCATCACTTCGGAGTGACCCTTGCTTTCTGCGTAGCCCCCAACACCAACAACTGAGGACCCGTGCGAAATGGTAGGTGTTTCCTTCCTCCCACGTGGGATTCAGTTCGTTGTAACACGTGGGAGTCCTGGTGCTGCTGGTGATTCTGGCAGCCGAAATGGTTGGTTCACTCACACTGGTTCATGTGCACCTGTAGGTCTGTAAACGTGCCTATAGAAATAGATAGACGGGTGGCTAGATGGGTGGATAGATAGATAGATAGATAGATAGATAGATAGATAGATAGATAGATTAATTAGATAGATAGATAGATAGATAGATAGAAAGATCGATAGATAGATAGATAGATAGACAGACCGATAGATAGATAGATAGACAGATAGATAGATAGATAGATAGATAGAGAGAGAGAGGTAGATAGATAGATCGATAGATAGATAGATAGGTAGATAGACAGATGGATAGATGGGTGGATGGCCAAATGAGTAGATCAGTTGGTAAACAGATCGGTAGATCACTAGTACAGCTAGATACATAGTTGCATCACTGGATATCAACGCCTGCTGCAGGCTGATAAAGGTTACACGGCCAAGTTTTGCTACATCGATATCTAAACGCTGGACATTCATTGTTGTTTGGCTTCTAGTTCCTTAATGTCATCCCGCGTTCAGTCCAACTCGGTGACATACGCCACATCTCTACACCCTCAGTTGCATCACAAAGATTCAGGTATCATCACCAACTGGATAAAAAGAAAGATACTTAAGATACTTCATTGCTAGAGTGTAGCAGCCCCGGTGTCCATCAAGCGGTCGCCTTTCCTCTGTTCCTTTTCATCTCCAACCCAATGCCCCAACTCCATCCAGAAGACCTCACGATGCCAGTGCCCTGTGTCACTTGCTGGCTGGTAGCGTGTTGAGAATCACCAGCCAATGGCTTGGATATCCTCAATAGTTGCAGGCTCTATATCACCTGTACCTATGCTTGTACTAATATGTATGTATATAGTATATGAACCGTTTTTATTTTTATATGTTTGAGGTGTACTCACGGCTTTTTTAGTACGTCCCCTATCGCTTTCCAAGTTTTGGACGTTTTCATCTAATCTGAAAACATTTTGTAGCAAATCCCATAAGCTCAGCTGGCTTCAGGCATTCATAAAATCATTATTTCATAGCAAATCCCCATAGGTGCAGCTTGATGCAGGCTTTCATACAGTCGTCAATTTATAGCAAGTCCCATAGGCACAGCTTGCCTGAGGCATTCAAAGATTCATCATTTCAAAGCCAATTCCATGGGCACAGCTTGGTTCAAATATCCATAAAATCATCATTTCAAAGCAAATCCCAAAGGTGCAGCTTGATTCAGGCATTCATAAAATCATCATTTCATAGCAAATCCCATAGGCACAGCTTGGTTCAGGCACTCATAGAATCACTATTTGCATAGCGAATCCCATAGGCACAGCTTGATTCAGGCACTCAAAGAGTCAACGATTCATAGCAGGTCCCATAGGCACAGCTTGATTCAGGCTTCGTAAAATCATCATTTCAAAGCAAATCCCATAGGTGCAGCTTGATTCAGGCATTCATAAAATCATCATTTCTTAGCAAATCCCACAGGCACAGCTTAATTCAGGCACTCATAGACACTCAAAGAGTCAACGATTCATAGCAGGTCCCATAGGCACAGCTTGATTCAGGCTTCGTAAAATAATCATTTCAAAGCAAATCCCATAGGTACAGCTTGATTCGAGCATTCATAAAATCATTGCTTGAAAGCAAATCCCATGGGCACAGCTTGGTTCAGGCATTCAAAGAATCATCATTTCATAGCCAATCCCACAGGCACAGCTTGATTTAGATATCCATAAAATATCAAAAAATCATCATTTCATGGTCAATCCCGTAGGCACATCTTGATTTAGATATCCATAATATCATCGTTTTGAAGCAAATCCCATAGGCACAGTTTGATTTACGCAATCATCCCAGAACCATCAAGCGATTCTGAGAATCGTTTGTAAGGGTGGATGGAAACCCTTGCGAAACCTGCATTCATGAATGAAATTTTCATACAATCATTTGGATAAAAGCCAGCGCGGCACGGCTGGTTCACATTGACAATACAAGCCCATGGTGAACACCACTGCCGCCGGCTGTTTACAACAAATAGAAAAACAACCAAGGCTGGCAAAGAAAAGTCTGTTCCAGCACCTGCGCAGGTACTGCCGCTGCCAAGCTGTTTCTTCTTCTACTCAGAGGAACTCAAGCCATCAGGGCTGAAGGAAGAAGATGTCTCTGTGGTCAGTTTTTTGTGCATTTGGGGTATCGTTCGGGTATCGTTCGGGGTATCGTTCATCCTGACCTTACATCTACAAGATTTCTAGAGCTATATGGCTATATGCCATACCGGCTTGACGAAGTTCAATGGACCGTGGCAGCTATTTGCAACTGCACATCCACTTGTCCAACCTTTCCAACCTTGTATGTCTCTTTATCTGGCCATAGAATGCCATCTACCTATCTAGGTGTCATTCCTGTCCCTTGTCATGTCTTCACCTCTCTGTCTTGAGCCCTGCAAAGGACATAGTTTGAGCGCCTGCAATCAAACGTACCTGGCTTTCTGTGTGCTACATTATCTCTAACAAATATGCATTCTACTGCAGCATAGGAATGATAACCTATGATCTATGTTCCTTATCGCTACACACCATAGGGATAGCCCATGTGGTTTCGGCATTGCGGCCCCATTCCTTAATGCTTCGAACCATGTTTTGACCCTTGCACACATGATCATGCTGTTTTTGGGGTATCGTTTTTAGTACGTCCCCTATCGTTTTTCGGGTAAAACTCAAAAAACGACAACCTGATGAAACACCCTTTACTAACGTAATTGTTGATTAAAAAAACCGTCTCATATGAATTGATATGTAAGTATGGTGCGTTGGTCATGCCCCCTACAGTCACAACAACCACAACCGACAACCAGGACGTTTCGCAAGCTCTCCTGAGGCTGTGGGAGCTTCCACCCAGGTCCACTGTAACATACCTCAGGATGACTCGAGTGACGGGCTACAGCGGTGATCTGGCACCATGACTTTCAAAGCAGTGGTGCCTTTACTGCTTTATGGCACCATGACCTTTCTGGCACCATGATACCTTTCAGTTTTAAGCTGCTAACCAAGAATTCAAGTGCACCATATATCTTAATCCATCCACCTACTATCTATCTGCACAAATCATAGTGTCAGAGTCCTAGAGTCGCGCCTATATGGAAGCCCCACGCCTTGATCCTTGGCAATCTTGCTTGGTTCATCGGGAAACCATGCAGTGCCTATGATTTTCATGGTGACCAAATGAGTTTTCTGGTCGGGTTTCATCATTTGAGGAAATGAGTTTTTGAACATTTCATCATTTTTTGTCACGAGCAATGCTAGTTGACGGTGATGTGGTCAATAATGGAATAAGAGTCAATCATGATTAATCCACAGGCGAACCAGCTAGCATCACCACATGGATCGAAGAACCAACCGGCAGAGATCACAGCAGCACCAAGCCACGGATCGTTGGAGCGCGCACCCGTTAGGATGCTCTGGAGCTTCCACTCAGTACCCACCAAGCCTTCCACACCTGCGCAGGGCGCCAACGAAGCTGAGAATTGGTGATTTGTTTAAGCTCTCTATGGGATAGTTGGGCTTAAGATGTGAAAAAGCCTTCACATGGGATAGTTGGGTTTTTTCATCTGTTAAGCTCCATGGGATAGTTGGTCATCCTATTCTTATGGGACGGATATCTGTTCTGTTCATCCTTTATGTTCATTATATACGGCAGCTTTGCTTCCCAATTGGCAGGTACCACAAACACTCTATCCAAGTGGGAAGATGTATGAAATTCGTGCAGGGGTAAAACGTTATGTGATACACACGAAACCAGGTTTTTATGATCCAAAAACATGTGTTTTCATGATTAACAGGTTTTTACAGTATCATTCAAAATATGGCTCAGAAACTCCATACCTGCATACCACTCACCCTTCAACACCTCATCCATTGGCCGGAAACCACACGAGACTTTATGGTCGAACCAAACCGCTGAAGTTTTGAGAGGACCTACCAATATTCGGTGATATGTGTTTCGGTTGGACAGTTGTACTCGGCTTCTTCCCTGATTGCTATACATTCGTTTATGCACCATATTCTATTTATTGATATATATATATATATATATATTGTTATAGAAAGATTGTTGTAACTACATTGTATTCATTTAACTCACCTAGTCCTCAAAGTCATTTACGACCATTCGAAGAGGTGTTGTATACACCTAGGCATGTACGACTTGTAATCATTCATACACCCATTTAATTCTTGTGTATCCAGACTAGTTGGCTGTAGCCTTGAGTTCATGATCAAATATTCAAAATATATGTCTATATATATATATGTATATACACATGGGTTCATCACTTGCCTGCCTACACACTCACCCAAAGTTTTGCCAACAATTCCTACACAGAAAGGACATATCCATAAATGCTGCTAACGGTTCAGATGTGGTGAAAAATGGTTGATAGTTTTTGCCGAAATATCATTATTCGGTTCTGTCTATGGTTGCTATTCTTGTTGCTGCGGCTGCTGTTGCTGCTGTGGCTTTCTCTTGTGGTTGGTTGTCTCCCAGCGGGTTGTTATTTGCAGCCCTTACAGCAAACTTATCTATACTTCCTGAATCAATGCTTATTGTTCCAAGTCCAACGGTTTGTGCTGCTTTTCACGATCAGTAGTCACAATGAACCGTCACTGATGAACATAAACATTTGTTGACCTTTTTCAACTATGTTCAATGAGCATAGAAAGAATAATTGTCCATTTATTGACCATTGTTAACTAACTACTAGCCATGATTAGCACTCACAATTAATGATTACTACTCATTATCAATCACGCTTGATCATGATCAATGATGATTACCCTATCAAGCACTATTCACCATCATTGCCCAATGTCGACCATTATTATCCATTAATTATGACAAATAACTCAGCAGTGCAACCCAACATGGCTCCTTAGCGACGCACTATCAATGATTCTTACCTCTTCAACCATGGTGGTTACCCACCATTGTCAGCCAGTACAAATGATGGATAGCCATTCCAAACCATCTTTAACAACTATCAACCACTAATGAACCCTAAAATATTCACCCTCATTAAGCCCAATCAACCACTATTCGATTACTACTCAATATGAACCAATATTCACTATGGTCAAAGTAGAATCATGATATTCACCCATATTCACGCCTTTCTACCACTATTACCTTAAAATGTTCACTATTCACCAAGGAATTCTCTGTATCTTCTCATTCTTGCCATTTCAAAGCACCAGTGAAACACGTTCCGAAGCTCAGCCCGCTGCCTTTCACGGTGATCTGCAGGCACCCGTGGGGTTTCGGCATCCTTGACTCGCAGCTTGCAGAAGATGATTCAACCTGGTTTTCTCATCTGGTTTTCCATCAACATAGCTGTTCGTTGAATATGTTTATATGATTTACATAGCTGTTTCCATCAACAGGGTTTTCTCATATATTATCTTAATATGGTTTCACATGCCTAGGAATTACATCCACTTCGATTATCGACTGGTTGTAGACTCGTGTATAATTTGCAAAAAAAAGTATATAAATACCTCTTTTTCGTCATTCTTTAGCCAGTTGTCTATGATTTCTTCATAGCTTAGCGTCGACACTTCCCAAAGCTGACGTTTGAAACGACAGGCAGACAACTCTGATCCCATTGAAACAAGCAGGTTTAACGCCATGCTTACGACCATCCCAAGCCATGGTAGTCCCATCCCAGGGACTGATTGAGTTGGTACTGGGGCTACCTTGGTTACTTCGGGCTTGGTTCAGCTTGGTTACAGGCTTTATAACCATGGTTATTTCCCAGTAGTAACCCTGGCTACACATCCAAGAAGGCTATTTACTGCTATTCATCATCAACCTTGACATTAATCATTACTAACAATCATGACAGCTCATGCACTACCACCTTGCTGATTATCACTTTTAATTAGTCATCGTTAAAGCATCATTGAACGCCAGAACTGCCGACTCGTTTGTTGAGATGCTAGATCATTCACCTCTAAGCCGATATGGTTGTTTCTCAAAATACGGAACCCCCAACATGCTTTGTCTATTACGATGAATGGTTAATGACTTGGATGATATTTGGGGGTACCCCTATGACTTGAGAAACCGCCCCATGAACCATAGACCAACCACCATTAGGCACCATGAATGCTATATCCAACCGTTACTAGTGGCTCCCCAGCCTCCGCGTGCCATGCCAAGCTTCATCAAGTCGTGCGGCACCATGTCGTGACCGTAGTGAAGCAACATCCCTCAGCCACCCAGTCGCTTAGCCGTGGCTGGGCCCCTAGCTTTGCAGCTGGATGTGAGTCAAGCATAACTTGTTGGTATATCCCAACTATTGCCCAAGTGATCCCCTTTTTCATAACCATTGCTAACCGTTTATAGCTAATGAATTCCAACCATTCTTGATAACCAACTTTATAACCATTAATAAACCAACCACAGCTGGGGTGTCCCCATGTTTTGGGAAACCCCACCCCACCATATCCCGAGCATTTACCACTTCGCTCCGAGGTACGTTGAGGTAGCACCAGCTTGGGCACGATCACGCCTGAGGCCAGTGATATAACGTCAATGCTGGGGGCTGTGCTGGTTGGCGGACCACAAATATGGTGGTTTATAGGGGTTGTAACCACTAGTAATTAATGGTTCAAAATAGGAGATGATCAACGAAAATGGTTCAACAACTATTACATGGTGGTTTCTTAAGTCATAGGGAACCCAAAAAAAAGTGCTGATTTTTTACTATGAATGACTATTAATGGATGATTTGGGGGGGTCCCCTATTTTGAGAAACATCCATATAAAAGATTTCCAATGTCGTTTCGAAACCCGCCGGTGGTTGTGGATTGAAATTTCCAAGCGCCAAAAATGACAGAAGTTTGGGAAACGGACTGTGAAACGACCTCTGAATACTTGGCCACCACCGCATAGTGCGCCCTAAAGGTCATGGGAAACCACGGCAAGGAGGCTGAAAATGTAAACCAAAAGCGTGATCAACCGACAGGCCTCGGTAATTTTTTGTCGGAGAATGATGGTGAACTGATTAGTGGTTGGTTAAATTCATGCTCAATTGCTTCACTAATGGTTTCACTAGTGGTCAACTTTTTGTGAATTGACGCTTATATAATTGATGGTCACTGAATGGTTGATTTCTAGTCGCACACCCTGCACCCAAATGCGCTCGCTCTCAACGAGCTTGGGTTTGGCCTACCCTTTCATATATATATATATATATATGGCACCTCCCAACAAGCACAAGGCTGTGAATCTGAGGCAGATTCAGAAAGAGGGCACTCACGGTCAATCCAAGAAGTGGGTGATCCAACGCGCAAAGTTTCCCAAGAGATTTCCGAGAGACACGAGATCCCAACGACCCCGGATGGCTTCCTAAGAGATTCAACCAACCAACAGCGACATCCAACAGGGCTTCCTAAGAGATTCCCAATTCGCTTATGCAACATCCAACCGTATCCAACCCACCAACAGCTGCGGGAATCACAGCTTCTCCCAAGGTGCCGTTGAGGGCTCCAACCACCGCATCTTCCACCTGGGTCGCGGAGGGTGGGCAAGCCGCTGGTGATGAGTATGGGTTCAAGCAACCCTTGGGAATGTGTGTTGTTTATTGAACCCAAGGGTTGGTTGAGGGAACGTTTGTTAATCAATGGATTTATTCAATGGATTTACCTTTTGTTTATTGAACCCAAGTGTTAATGTTGAACCCAAGGGTTTATGTTGAACCCTGGGGAATGTTATTTGAATAATGATTAGTCAATGGATTTAGTTAATGGATTTACCTGTTATTGTTTGTTAGCTGGTGAGTAGGGAAACGGTAAAAGAGGCAGAACCAATACCAGCTACATGTGAATGGGTGGAAACCAGCCCCAACTGCCAAGAACTAGGGTTATAATTCATATCCTGGCTGGTACTGTGGGTTCAACCAACGAGGAAAATCCAAGCAGAACAAGAAAGGCAACCGGGAAAACTGGTCATAGCTAGGTCAATATTTCCTCATTCACGTTTAGAAGAATATCACCAGCCAGCCATTTTGGCATGGGGCCCCATCCTGTAGCCCAAATTAGTGAACTGTTTGCAATGGCACTAATGTTGTTCACATCCCTAGGATGATCGCAGGATACCTGGCTGGCCCTGAGTCCTTCCCACGGCGAAGCAACAACTGCTGACAATGCATGGATACAACCCACAATCATCTGGAGCGGCTTTGCAAGAACCGAAGCCTACATGCATGCATTCAGAGGTTCGCTGGATTTGGGATTCCCTAGCGAAAATCGTCAGTTGCTTGACTCAATCTCAAACAGCAAATCCTACATCATGATCGGCCAGCAGAGAACAGCGAGAATGATGAATACCTGTTCCTATCTTGTTTTTTCTACAAACTGCTCAGAGTTGTTCCTTATCATCAGCACCATCAGCAGTTGAGAACCTTGATCGTTGATAGTGAATACATGATGGCTGCCGATGGTTCCCCTCTAAGGTTGACCACACCTCTGAAAAGGAAACCATGCTGCCCACCGTGCTGTGAACTGAAACCCCGGCAGGCATCAACCAGTGGCATCTTACCCAGAACCATCATCAACGGACTGGATCCACGGATCGGTGGAAGAACTGCTGAGTGAGTCGCTGATCCATAGCCATTTAAGAGTTGGTTGTGGATGACCATGATCTGTAGGAGTAGTTATGCCCCGTTCAACAAGCAATGCTGGCATGTTGACTAATAGTGGTCAAGAAGCCACCCAAAGAAAAACAACTGCATGAATAGTGGTTGATACAATCCCAACACCCTTGTGATGTATTTTGATTCACAATTTCGATACACCAACTGCATCGTTCGAACGTGCACCCAAGAGGTTTATCAGCGGCAAGTCCACCTGATAGCAGCCAAGCGGGTGGTTGCAAGTGAGCAACCACACAAACAAACAGCATTCATGACCACCATCTCTCTCATTGCAGATCCGGGTTGCTCATTGCTGGTTTGTTATCTCCCTATGATTTGCGGAACTGCTTGGATGATCTGACCAGTGGTTTGAGATACAAAACCCACTAAATTGTCGATCCAGAAGAAAATCACAAGTCCGATCCCTACTTGCATAGACTTACATAAAGTTAGATAGATGGCTGTGGGTCAAAACCCTGTACCCCTGGTTCCCCCATCATTAACCATTGTTTTCCCTATCATTGATGATGGTTCTTCCCAAGTAGTTGGTTCATTAATATTGACCCATAGCCAGATTGACCTAGATGAATATATTGACAGAAATCCAGTCTAATCCAATCCCCAAATCACCAGGTACCGGCTACACATCCCTCGCTACGGCTTCCACGACACCGTTCCGAAACGCCGCTCCCTCAAGACGCCGCCAAGTCGCAAAGCTGGTGCTGAAACCCGTCCTCAGCGGAGCAGCTATATAACGACCGGCTGTGGGAAGAGCTGTGATTCGAGTGATCATATAGTTGATATATAATGGATAAATTGTAGTGATCATAGGTGGTCAAAGTCACTCAGGTTAGAATGGTCATATAGTGATCATACAATGATTGCCAGCGATCATAGTCGCTGTGGCAAGAGCTGCGATCAATATACAAGCACTAAGGTCACTGTAATAAGGATAGTGATTATATCATGATCACTGACAATCAATATGATTAATGGTTAGTCATTAGAGTGATTATAGTCATTCATGTGATTGTAGTGATTGTATTGAGTACAGTAGCCACGGTGATTCTAGAAATTGTGGTGATTAATGGGATTGTATTTTGATCCATGATCATAATAGTCAGTATAATCATCAGTGCTACCACTATCCTGATGGTTTTACCCATGGTTGCTTATCGTTTTGATCTGGTACTCAATATGAGGCAGGTTTTGGCAGGCAACTGCTTTGTTGGAGGGGTTCCCTTCGACAATTGCACCGGAAATGCCACCAGTTGTCGTCATGCTGGCCTGCTACCGGCAGAGAAAAATCGATTCAAGAGAAGGTCTTGGTCATCATTATTGTTAGAGTTGGGAAACATAGTGCCATTTTCACCCCTTTCCAGCCATGTCATCTCACTGCTACCACCAAGAGCTGCATTATTCACCATCAGTAACTCGTCAACCATGCTGGTTGTTGATGGTTATTAACCATGCTTAAGCTCCAAGGTTAAGTCCTTTATGGTCACAAGGACCATGCTGAAACACCAAGGATTAACCATGCTGAAACGCTCCAAGGATGAAGTCCTTTCAAGGCGATGCCCAGCCAAGAGACCAGGCATCCCCAAAGGTCATGCCGATGTATGGATCCTCTTTCTCCTGGATCGACCAAGTCCCGAAGGGTTTAGTAAGATGACACGTATGCTTAATCCTATGATTAACCCGGTTCAGTAAGGGTTTAGTAACTATGGTTTGAGAAAGACCTATGGTTGAGAAATAGTTTGTGAGTAATCGAAGTTGGTTGAGAAAGGGAAATTGGTTTGATGATCTCATTATTGATGATGATTTTAATGAAAAAGCAGTGGATTCAGAGATCATCAATAATTGCATTATCTTGAATAGATTGCGACTAGTATTTAAGCATATGTGATTGGAAGATAATCAAACAAGCAAGGGTGGTTGATTAAGATGAGATGATCAGTGGTTGATCATCGATAGTTGTGGTAGCAAAGAATTATTTGATTTGTGATCAAATGACGGTCAATACCCATCCAAAATAATATTGTTATCCACAAATGCACTCAAATGAACAACACCATTTTAAATACCAATATGCATTTAGATGGTATTGAGATCAGTAATAATGTTATTCATTTGATCCATTCAATTTGTTGAAATATTATTCGGTTTAGAAGGGTTCAAATGAATAACATTATTATCCCCAATATTATTGATATTTAAACCGATCATATCGGTAATATTGGTGTTATCAAATCGGTCGGTTTAGAATGGTCATCCACAATGCCATGAACGCCTGAGAACTGGGGATCCATGATCTGTTCGCCAGGTTGGTGGACATGCCGCTGGGGGCATCCGGCCCTTGGGGATGTGTGATGCGCTCGAAACCGCTTAGACCATTAGCAGCTGACCATTCATTGATTAATAGCCAATTTCTGATGGCAACTGCTAATTTCTGGACAATTTCATGATTAGTTCCGTTAGACCATACTTGACAATGCATATTGATGTTGGCATTTCATGATTAATCAGCAGCTAACCATTGATTGACCATTAGCCATCACTTCACCATCATTGAAAACCTATCGACCATCAATAAGCATTGTTCACCATGAACTGGGGATGGTTCATAGCCGTTAAACCTGGTGACCCAGTTCTCAATCCCGGTTGCTGCAACTTTTATCAGCTGAAGGCACTGCTTAAGAATGGGTGAAGATAACTGATTGTTGAGATGGCAAACTGACTGATTGATACTTCTTGATTATGGTTGATAATGGTTAACAATGGTCAATTTTATGAACCGGTACTGACTATAAAGATACAACCATGGTCGAGCATGGTCAACTGACTGGTGCCACCGTGGGTGAACAGCAACCGAAGTAGAGATAAACCAACTGAAATCCAATGCCATGGCCATACCGGAACCAAGCGCCAGAATTCCCGGATTGGCCAGCATCAAACAAAACTTGCGACATGGCAGTTCATAAGGGATTTCTTAAGCCAGGTGACTCCCCAAGTTATGGTTGGTTTAGTGCTTCAAATGATTGGATGATTTTGGGGTACCCCTATTTGGAGAAACATTCAACGGGGTTCTGGAGAGCTGAATGCAGTGCGCCAATTATCTGCTTGGTGCGTGGCACACGAGCACGATGATGTGACCACAGGTGTCAATTGACACTGATAGACTCAAACTGTTAGTTTCATCGGAATTAAGAACTACATAATATCTTTCAAGAGAGAGGTACAACCACGGAAAAGCTTCACTTTGGGCCTATCTCAGGCATCATGAACCATTGTTCACAATGATTTAAAAAATCATGCGCTTAACCATCCTGTAATCGTTGCAAATCCATTGAGCAAGCATCACTCATCATATTCAAACCACTCAGGTAAGCATCACCAACTACTACCAACACCAAAGTTGAGCCATCACCAACTACTACCAAGTACTGACAACTACTACCAACTACTACCTGCTACTACCAGCATCCACAACTTTAACCATCACCAACTACCACCGATGCACCGTGCACCGACCCTTCCCTGCCTGCTTGGTGTTCAGCACGTCACGCGCGTGCATGAAGCCATTGCCTCGGCGAGTAAGCTGTGGCATTGGAGCCGCAGCGTGCCATGAGGTAAGAGCATAACGGCCCACGGAACAATATAATCAGCCTCCCATGGTGGTTGACTGGTTGACTGGTTGGTGGTTGAACCACCCATGGTTAAGTAGTGGTTAATAATGGTCAATGATGGTTATATGGCTAATAATGGCTGAGAATGATCATAACAGCCACTATGCTAGGTGACTTTCAATAATAGCTAGTCTTATTATTGTAAGTTACTAGGAACATATAATTGTAACTTACAAAAAAATCGTCATTCTGATGATGAGACTTGATGATAATTGATGGTCAGAATAACGATGAAAATAACGGAAGTAGTAATAATGATGGGAATAAACAATAATAGAAATAATAGTAATTGTTCATGATGATAATAGTAAAAATTGTGATACTAATTAAAATACATAATTTGGAAAAATAGCAATACTAGAAACATACGAGTGTTCCAACATGCATCTGTCTCTATACTTTGTATGTACGTGTACTAATATGGCTTTGGGTCTTTGGGTCAGAGCTTTGTTGAGTTGCAGGTACTCGGGCCCTTGATCCAGCTCGCCATGTGTAGATAGACAGATATGTGCAAATCTGTACAAATAAATGCAACCACCGTTATTAACCAATATCAAGCAAATAACCAACCAACCAGTGGTTAATGGCTCATAATGAGGGATGATAACCAACAATACTAGGGGATATACCAGCTATATACGGCTATGGGTCAATATTAATCAACCAACTCATGGGAGATAATCACCAACAGCAATGGGGAAACAATGGTTAATGATGGGGGAACTAGGGTACCAGGTTTTGACCCATAGCCATCTGGATTGATTTGGTGCACTCTTAACATTCTGCTCCATTGAACTAAACATCAGGCCCTGCCCAACCAGCCTACTACACTGTATAGTCATGATGGTCATGCAACCCGGAAACCTCAACTTATACAGCAGCAACCCGTGGAGATACCGACAGTACCAAGAGGGGGGGTTCTTAAAATAGGGGACCCTCAAAAATGGTTGGCTTGTTGCCATAAATGATTGATATTGGATGATTTCGTGGGTTCCCTATTTTGAAAAACTAAATATGTATGATATATCAAAGATCTGTGAACAAACCAAAAAAGCATCGTCAAAGCCATGGTTATGCATTGCTCAACATGTTTAGTACCAGGGGATCATGACCATGACTGACTGAAATTTGTCCCCTGAGTAACAATGGTTGGTCGTGGTTGATTCTGGTTGAAAATGGTTGCAAGTGGCGAACCGTGACGAACAACAGTTCATAGTGACAAACCCCAATGGTTGATCTTGGTTAATGCTGGTGGTTGTTCCACTGATATACCTGATACATCTATGATGCGAGCTACAAATATGTAAAGGATATGCTGAGTTCGTCAGGGCACCAGTGAAACATGAGGGAAGATTTGGCCTTTCAACGGCTTGCAACTCACTGATGGAAAAATCGGAAGTTACCCAGCAATGCCTGTACCTATGTGGGGGTTCAAGTCAGCCTCGACTCAGATTGACTTTGCAATACCATATGCCCCAAATATTTGGTTGATTGGTTGGTTGGCACTTCGAATGCTAACGCTCAACCAACAGGCAGTTGCTACACGAAGATCTTTGCTTCCGAGATGCCCATGTACAGCATGGCAGCGTTGAAGAAAGGCGGATCTTCAGACTGCATCGAGTGCTGAAGACTTCGATTGGAAAGGGTGGATCAAAAACGAATGGTTGATAAGAGGGGGAAATCATCAAGAATGGTACGGATATACCAGTTATATGGCTGCGGTTCATTGCACCCTATACCTTTTGTCAACATTCCGAAAATGCCAACAGAATAGTCGAGTTGTTTGCACGCTCACCCATTCAATCTGCCGGACTTTGGTTCTGACCCTTTCTCCAGACTTGTGGACTCAACCACCGATGCGAAAACCACTGAGTACCCTTCTTTGTGGTAAAAGACTGCCGACCAACTCAAAACATAAATGATATGATTAGCTATCATTCCCACCATCATCAACCATCACTAGCACTTCCTAACCATCATTAGTCAGTCACCATCATCAACCATCACTAGCACTACCCTCTGGCGTTCACTAACCTGGCAATGGCAAATCCACCATGGCTCTTGGTGCTTTCCCAGGCTTTCACTCGAAAATATGATCAAAAATCCAGCTAGCCACGTTACTTAAACCCAAAAAATCAATGATTTCCTAGGCTTTTCCTCACAAAATAATGGACAAAATCCAGCTAGGCACCTTAGTTCACACAAGGCTAAGCCCTGCGACAGCCCAACCCCCTGCAGCCGCCTCGCCCTGAAGTCCTAGATACATGGTGAAGCCCAGCTTCAACTTGGGCAAGGCCACGCTGCCCAACTTGCCTCAGAGGACTCCCGCAACCAACGTCTGTGGTACACAGCTATAGATATGAAAATCTATGAAAACATAGATGCAAATATCTAATAGATACAGATACACAAATATGAAAATATTGTACATACAAATAGTATAGCTCTGGAAAAAAAAACTATTTAGGTATACACTATAACATATATCTACATTTTTGTATCAAAATCTGTACATACTATAGTGGATACCTCAAATTTGCGTATTGATACGTTTTTATCTATCTATTTTTGTATTTATTTGTGTATATTATTCATTTTTTTTAGAAATGCATGTGTAGATAAGCTACAAACTACTGAACAAAGTCAAAAATGTGAAGGAAAGCTGGCGGCGTTCCAGCGGCCGCCAGCCAACTACTTACAATGGATGTTACAAGAGTTGTGTAAGCATGAGTTTCTTGCTGGTCATCCCCTATTGTTTGAGGTTATAACCCCTGTAAACCATTATAAATGATCAAATCAACCACCATCATCCCCTATCATTTACCCACTGTCAGTGGTTATAACCCCTGTAAACCATTATGAATCGTCAATCAACCACCATGAAACTATGCAAATCTGCTGCTGAGACACATTGCACTGTGATGTCGGGCTCCGAGTGCCAGAAGAAGTGAATCTTAAGGTCCTCGGTCGATGGGTGATGGTTGCTAAGCTTGAAATGATCATGGCTAACCTTGGCCATCATCAATTCACCACCATGATCCATGTCAGCCCCCTATATAATCCACAAGCATCAAACCACCAGACCCAACATCTTAGCAGCGTTCAATCATTATCAAACATAATTCAATCATCATGTTCAATCATCTAAATTGTCAAACCATCATCATCAAACCATCATTTTCAACCATCATTACCAACCATCATTATCAACCATAATGTTCAATCATCTGATTTTCAACCATCATTACCAACCACCATTCAACTATCATGTTCAATTCTCTGATTTCAAACCATCCTTACCAACCATCATCATTCGACCATCTGATTTCCCACCATCCTTTTCAACCATCACACGCATCACACCGGCTCTTGTGGAAGCCCAGCCCAGCGATCACCACCAACTGATGCCCGCTGCCGCTGGGGCGCCATCCAATTTCCGAGGCCTTGATCTTCCAGCAGCTCGATCTGAGCGCCAGTCATGGTGGGTTACATGGTGACAAGTCAGGTCAGTTAGCCCTGAATTAGTGGGGAATCAGGGGTGAATTAGGGGTGAATTAGGGGTTCATGAGTGGTGAATAAGTGGTGAAGTAGGGGTGAGTAAGAATTAAGGACTGTTCTTTCATGATTATTCTTGGTTATATATTCGTGGTTATGACATTTTCATATGGTTATTTGCCGCATCAACCTATCAATGAGTCTCAGGTTGCAGTTGGTAGGCTTCTTCTCTGGACATACCTATTTTGTAGCTGGTGCTTGTCATTCATGTGAGCAGTATCAAACAACTTTCGCACGTGAGATAATAACAAATGGTTGAAATGGTTGCACTACCTATCGTTTAGTGAAGATGCAAATCAAGGGAATCAAATGGTGGACCAGGCATCTGCCCCGTGCCCTGTGGGCGAACCCTGGCGCACCTCATCCATCTGTGGTGCCGTGTCGCCCAGCTTGCAGGGATCGATGTCCACGGGTGCCACCATGCTGAGTGCCGAGTGAAGTTTGGGTTTCAGCATCTCCTGTTGCACGCAGTGCAGTGGGAGCTGGGAAGAACATATTAGCAATCTCAATTTCATGCGTCATTGATTTGGCTATGGGTCAATATTAACCAACCAATAATGGTGGATAAAAACCAACAACAATAAGAAGGTACAATCAGTCTTCAATAAGTGTTTATAAGGTCTTTTCTTTTAATGGGGAACATCCAAAAATGGTGGGTTAACTTATGAGCATAAAGATATTGGATGATTTGGGGGGGACTTCAAAAAAAAAACAGCATATAAACTGCATGTTGAATATGTAAGGTACAAGAACCACAGCTGAATCTGAGGAAGCCAAAATTGTGTAAGAAGTGGAAGCCTAGAAGCCTAATGTGTTTATGAGGAATTCTTGCACAATGATATCTGGAATTGCAAATTTACATATACATGAGTCCTATCATCATTAGCGTGGTATCAGTTTTTCTTTCAAAGCTGGGATTGTTGCATGAGGTCGCCTATTGCTTTCCTGGAATACAACAAGACTCTACCTGGCGGTTTCTTGAAATTTTCGGAACCCCTTAAAATAGTGGATTTATTACTATAAACGACTAAGATAGCTTGCCCTTTCCGAAGTTTGTGTCCAACGCAAGATTTGAAGCGTCCGTACGTCAGCTCGCTACGCTGGATAGGTGGAGCGGTTGCAGTGCCAGCACCTGGGAGACCTAAACCATCATCCCCACGTTGCCCCAACTGTCGCGCAGGGTTTTATGAGCTTCGAATGTGCACATGACGCCCTCACGGCATCATTCCGTTTTGACTCTATCCTCGGAATCATTCCTGGGTCTTGTAGAACCTGCATTTGCTTTGCCGCAAGGTGCATTGTTCAAATTCCTTTGGCATAGCCCATTGTCAGGAAGAAAACCTCATAGACAAAGAACTTGTACCTGCGGTAAATTGGTTAAACATCCACTGCAGACAATTCAGGGGTGTTTTCTTGTTCGTCTTATCAATTGTCATTCATTGTTGTCTGCCACGGCCAAGTGCAGCGGCTCCACTATCGCTGTTGCTGCCTTAACGACTTGGGGACATTGGCAGCACATGCCTTTTGAGTCCAAATCCAGGAACTTCGACTTGGGGCAAACGAATGTTTGAATACTTTGGAGTGCTGTTTCTCAATGTCAAGGAGTTTGGGCCTCGGCCACTTTCTCAAGTAGCCAGTTCAACGAGTGCTCAGCGCGTTTGTTAAGTAGATTGCGAGTTATGAGTGGCTTTCGAAGCCGATTGCATGCTCTCGTTGTCATCCCATTGATTCTGCTGCGCTAAAGGTGACAGTGAGTACTTAACATCATGGGGTGGTTTCTAAGAACAACGGGGGTACCCAAAACAATGGTCGGTTCACTACCAATAATGACTGATGTAAAGGATGATTTAGGGGTACGCCCATGACTTGAGAAACGCCCATGTAGTAGTTGTTTGACCATAATTTTGTTGTTGCTCATCCCCTATTATAAAACATCATACACCCCTATAAACTGTATCTTTCTCCATCTGGAACTGTGTTTGCTGCTCTCGAGTGTGAGTGGATCAGCTCTTCTTTAGATACTTTTGATGCCACCATGTAGAGTTACCGCCGGCCATGGTATTTGTCACGTGGTTTACACCTCTAGGCCAACTGGTTGGAGCAGGATTGATTATAGCTCTACATGGACATACAGGGGGGGATCCCTCAACTGAAACATGACACAAATATATTGCCCTCTGGCAAAATAAGCTGGCAGCTCAAAATCACCACTATAGGTAAAACCCATTACAAGCAGTGGATTTTCTACTTCCAGGTTAGTCTGCCAGAGTGTAAACCATCCATTGATCAACCCGTGCATCGATGCATCCATGCATCCATGCACCCACCCCCACCACCAATCCAACATCTCTTCACAGCTGCCAACTGATCTACAAAAGACCTTCTCTTGAAAACCCACCGGTCGTCCTTCACGGCTTTTGACACACTTGGCTGTGCCACCTGTTGGGAGCAGCAAAACTGGAACATGTTGGGTAACTTGATGGGTGGGAATGGATTAAAAAAAGGTGACCAATGGTTGGTAATGATGGGGACGAATATATGTGGGAAGCGCTCAAGTTGACTCGGAAACAACTGGATAGAAGCAGCAACAATCGCAACTGTCATCTGCACGTAACAAGGACAACTGCAGGAATGTGAGCACAAAGAAGTCCAATGATCACGGAAAATGACATGACCTTTTACTGACGATATGGAGCGCTAGGCGATAATGAAGCCATCATTCAACTCCCGCTCAGCAAGTCAATATCAAACCACTAGTCACCCTCTGTATTGCGGGAAAAGAAAGAACATTATTGTGCTTCTGTAGATTTATAGATTTATGTAAATGCTAAAAAAATCAGTATAGTGTAGATATACAGATGTTCCATACTCACCAGTATCTCATTGGCCAATCATTCAAGGCTTTCGGGTCACTGGGCACCTTACCCCTGCCACAAGCCATCGTGTGTGGATGCGATCAGGTCCACCTCGAGACAGCGACCGCTACAACCACCACCACCACCACCACCACCAACAACAACAACAACCACGACGACGACGACGACAACGACAACGACAACGACAACGACAACGACAACGACAACGACAACGACAACGACAAGCACAGCAAGAACGATGGCTGCGACCACCACGACCACGACCATCACAACAACAGCACATAAAAACACCATGGCGGCAGTGCCGGGAGCGGCCTCCCAGACTTGTTGCAGGATGAAGTTGATGAAATCCGCCTTGATGGGCAAATGAGGAGGTCTTCTCGACATGTCCTGGGCTCGAAAGGAGCTGCGTGAGTACAACTACGATCCCCTGTACGAACTTGCACATGTGGACATATTGATACACATATACATCCTTTACACAAACACAGAATTACACAAACACATGCACATACACCATAGAGATTATGCCCAATGTCAACGCAAGCATGAAGACATTTGCACAAGTATACATTCCCTAAACATTAGGCAAGTACAAACACACGTATGGCCTGCACACAATATAAATGTGCATACGTATATGTACACATGCAACCCTTCACATCAATGACACTCATGGATGCATGACAATTCATGCCGATTGGCAGAGAAACAACAGCACCAAAGACCGGCAAAACCACTGGACTGCTCAGCTCATTTCCTGGGTTGACCCAAAATGGACTGGGACAATTTGTGGAAAACCACAACGGTGTCATATTTTATTCAGAGTTGTCGAGTCCCCCTACATGCGGCTGAGTATAGACATGCGGATGAAGGTGCTATATTGAAGTCTTCAAACTTCCTTCCAGGAACAATTTCACTCTCTTGATCGGTTCATTCGGCTTGCTATGCCTTGAGATATGACCATTCCTATGTTGGTTGGTTAAGTTATGAATTTATGAATACAACGATAGCGAGCTAAAGTTACCAACTCAATCTGTTTGTGTGCTGACAACAGTACCCCAGGTTGTTGTGGGTGTTGATGACTATGCATCCCACCACAGAGAATCTGCCTATGATGACCAACCATCACAACTTCGAGATGTTCATCATCGTTGATTGTGATTACCGCTCAACATATAATCTGCGATCACTGATTCTAGATACTGGTTCGTTATACACGACCATATCATGGAAATGAGTTCCATATGTAGAATCTGCCAATCCTTTAGTGAAGGTTGACTAAAAAGGAAACAGCGGATGGCACATGAAAATGCTTGTTAAGCCCAGAGAAGTTAAAGCTTACGACTGCTTGGGGTTCAACTCCTCAGCAGAAATGATAGCCGGTGATGCATTGCCACTAACAACTGACCAAATGTCATGTTGCTGTACAAGTTAGATCCCTACTGTTGCTGCTTGTCTTTAGTGATAGATAGATCACTAATAGGTTTCTGCCATATCCGAAAAAATGTTGCTATCATCTGTCTGTGTAAAAATATGTATATATATACTTATTGCTGTTTGTCCATATACAGTGTCCCTGTTGTTGTTGTTGTTGTTGTTGTGGTGGTTGTTGTTGTTGTTGTTGTTGTTGTTGTTGAAGATTTTGTTGCATGAACCAAACCCACCCACTTGCTGCAACTTCGCCTTGACCATCTTCTCCAGCTTGGCTTGTGAGGTCTCTGCACCCTCGTCGAAGTTGCTCAGCAAATGTTTGCAGAGGTACCTGCGGACGCATGCAACGTTGCACTGCCACAACCATGGCCAGTGCCCCAGCAGTCCAGGTGTGTGACGTGGCCCACCCAAGCTGTGCACTCAAGATTCTAGGACGGCAGCAGGGTTTAAGCTGGTGGTTGCGATGAGAAAACGATCGCTTGAATCCATGCTAAGATCAAGGGAGACTGTAACTGTGGCAGCGGTGCTGCAATCTCGAGTCACGTATTGGAATACATGGTGCTGGGTCGAAAACTTTCAAATTGCTCAAAGGTCAGAATCCAATGCATCAATGTTCAATACTACTCATCAATATGGCTTAAGATGGTGAATACAAACTTCTCAAAAACAGAAAATCTGCACCAATGTTAACCTATCAATCAATCTATATCGAACAGTATTAATCAACAACCATGGGAGATCAACCAAAACTATCAAAAATTCTGGCTGGTGTAGTCCTGAAGCACGTGATACCCAATTGGTGCAGCCGCGGTCACACAAAAAGCAATGAGGAGGATTACAGTTTCCAAAAGGTTTAATCAACACAGCTGATGACTTCATATATCTTCATGTCATGTATGAATTGTTGACTTCATGTCCATAGAAGTTTGTATGTTCTTAAATTTCCCAAATCACGGCTTCTGCACACACTGTTGCAGATCTCCCAGGCTGTTCCGACAACGTTGATGGGCCTAGTGGGGTGACAACTCTGAAAAAGGCGCAGCCCCAACGATGGCACCTGGATGCGGAAGGCCAAATCCTTTCAATCCCTTCCTCGGCCCGTGCGGAGGCCTCTGAGGCCCAGGAATCCCATGGTTTGATTCCAATGGTAGCTGCGTTGTTCGCACCATCCAAGAGCTCCGCAGCAATTTTCATTCACGGAAACCGACTTCATGATGGTGGTACGCGACGCACCATCCAAAGGTAACCAAAGAATCACGGTGTTCATAGAGGTGATGCTTCATGAGCCATGTCTTCCTTGATCAGGGTCCGTTGATGTTGAATCTGACATTACATTGCGCGTTACCTATTGCCATGGTTGCTTTCATGCTCACTCACTTTTACCATGCCAAGTATGATCACCCACTATTGCAAGCTACCAGTACCGGGCTCTTATCGCCAATCTCATCACAACCAATGCAACCACTTGTATCAGGTTTATACCACCAACTACTAGCACGCTATGACATTTATTGGTTCGCAATCATCGAATGCCACCATTGGATTACCATGTGGGGTACCATAGGATAGCACTGGATCGGCACCCAGTGGTTACCGCTGGACCCGGTTGGATGCGCCTATGACTTCGCCCAGGAACCGAGACCCAATGGTTCCTGCCATTGCCGAACTGACCCGACCTGGCGCAGCAGCCCATGATGATTTAAAAAACCGAATAATTCTAGGAAATAACAAGGCTGATGATGGTGATGATGATGATGAAGATGATGATCTTGACGATGATGATGATGGTGGTGATTATGATGATCATGATGATGATGATGATGATGGTGATGATGATGATGACGATGATGATGGTGATGCTGATGACGACAATGATGATGATGATGATGATGATGATGATGATGATGATGGTGATGATGATGACGACACTGATGATGATGATGATGATGATGATAATGGTGATGATGATGATGACAATGATGATGGTGATGATGATGATGATGATGATGACGACAATGATGTTGGTGATGGTGATGATGGTGGTGATTGTGATGACCATAATGATGATGATGATGGTGATGATGATGATGATGGTGATGATGATGATGATGACGATGATGATGGTGATGATGATGATGATGACGATGATGATGGTGATGATGATGACGACAATGATGATGATGATGGTGATGATGATGATGGTGATGATGATGATGAAGATGATGATCGTGACGATGATGATGATGGTGGTGATTATGATGATCATAATGATGATGATGATGATGGTGGTGATGATGATGATGATGATGATGATGATGATGGTGATGATGATGATGACGATGATGATGGTGATGATGATGACGACAATGATGATGATGATGATGGTGATGATGATGATGGTGATGATGATGATGATGATGATGATGATCTTGACGATGATGATGATGGTGGTGATGATGATGATCATGATGATGATGATGGTGATGATCATGATGATGATGATGACAATGATGATGGTGATGATGATGATGATGACGACAATGATGTTGGTGATGGTGATGATGATGATGGTGATGATGATGATGACGATGATGATGATGGTGGTGATTATGATGACCATACTGATGATGATGATGGTGATGATGATGATGATGACGATGATGATGGTGATGATGATGACGACAATGATGATGATGATGGTGATGATGATGATGATGATGGTGATGATGATGATGGTGATGATGATGATGATGACGATGATGATGATGATGATCTAGATGGTGATGATGATGAAGGTGGAGGTGGTGATGGTATTGGTGTCTTCTTGGGAAGTGGCAAAGACCGGGGGGTAGCAACCAACTGGAAATCATCGAAGTCACTATGGGAAAGGCAACAACAACAACAACAACAACAACAACAACAACAACAACAACAACAACAGCAGCAGCAACAACAACAAATGCAGCAACAACAGCAGCAACAGCAACAGCAACAGCAACAGCAACAGCAACAACAGCATTTCATATCGTGCCTATTCTGGGGGAAACTAAGTGAAGTGGAAACCATCCACCATAGAAATAGCTGGTCTACGTTTAAGAGATGGAGATTTTGTGCGCAACAAGGTTAGCTTACCAGAGGGTAATCATTACTAAGCATCATAACAGCTGGATTTCACCCCCTTGTTGATCAGGGTCAACCATAGTTAACAATCATTTCCCATCGACAATCATCCCGCCGGGTGGGAAACCGTTCCCACGAAAAGCATGTTGGTGATGTTTCCACATATGTCAATGCGTGTTTTCCTTTGGGTTTTGCCACGCGTCTTCATGGGACGTCGGGCTTTCTGCGTCGCAACTCCACTGTGTTTCAAGCAAACTGTTGTTTTTCGCATACAACTCAGCTTATTTTTGTGTTTGGACATGTATTCTACGAGGTTCATTTTTGGTGCGAACATGTGTTTCGCTGTGTGTTTGTGCACACCAAGCGCGCTTTGTTTCTTCACCCCATTTGGTTAAAAGCGTGCGCAGTGCGAGAAGCTAGGCATCCATCAGCTGAAGATTCCCAGCGATGGTGGCAGGACCTCACATATCTCCAGATGACAGGGTTGAGCGTGCCATCTTTTAATGTGCTCACTCTGGATGGTATTGCCCTCTGAATCATCCAACAGTTGTCAATTCCACCTGTGTGGACTTTCAATAGCAACCCAGACACATGCATGACGTAGCATCAACTTCATGAAGCGAGTGCCACCGAACGTTAACATGCCCCACCCCACCCCAACCCAGACACATGCATGACGTAGCATCAACTTCATGAAGCAAGTGCCACCGAACGTTAACATGCCCCACCCCACCCCAACCCAGACACATGCATGACGTAGCATCAACTTCATGAAGCAGGTGCCACCGATCGTGAACATGCCCCACCCCACCCCAACCCAAACACATGCATGACGTAGCATCAACTTCATGGAGCAAGTGCCAGCATACGTTAACATGCCCCACCCCACCCCAACCCAGACACATGCATGACGTAGCATCAACTTCATGAAGCAGGTGCCACCGATCGTGAACATGCCCCACCCCACCCCAACCCAGACACATGCATGACGTAGCATCAACTTCATGAAGCAAGTGCCACCGAACGTTAACATGCCCCACCCCACCCCAACCCAGACACATGCATGACATAGCATGACGTAGCATCAACTTCATGAAGCAAGTGCCACCGAACGTTGACATCCCCCACCCCACCCCAACCCAGACGCATGCATGACGTAGCATCAACTTCATGAAGCAAGTGCCACCGAACGTTGACATCCCCCACCCCACTCCAACCCAAACACATGCATGACGTAGCATCAACTTCATGAAGCAGGTGCCACCGAACGTTAACATGCCCCACCCCACCCCAACCCAGACACATGCATGACGTAGCATCAACTTGATCCCTCACTCAAAAAAACGTCAAAACGCTGGCTCGGTTATCCACCCGTTGGCACAATCATGATTACTCCTCGCTGACAATTATCAACCATCAATAGCCACTATTCATCACTTCAATATCAACCATCAGCTAAGCCTCATTCACCATCAAGAACCATCATTTTCACCAGCATTTACCATCATTCACCATGACTAAACCCGTCACACCGCTTGGGACCCCCACACGGGCATCACTCCCGTAGGCGACAAGCTGCCAGAGAGGGTGACCTGTTAGCGCAAGCGCGGTGCAGCAGTGGGTGGTAAGAATCGTGATTAGTGCTTGTTGACTATTCTCACTAATCACGATTTGTTCAACTAGTAATGGTTATCGATTAGTGATTAGTGATTGTTGAATCTAATTCTTCTAGATTAGATTAGATTCTCACGAATGTCTACCCAGGATTTATAAATCCCTGGTTGATTAATAGGGGGTATCCCCTAAAAGCCTTGGTGTTCCATTAAAATGGTAACCCCCCCTTCAATTAATCAACCTGATTTAGATTAGATTAGATTAGATTAGATTAGATTAGATTATCACTAATCACTAATCGATAATCATTACTTCATTGCGCGGTGCGGCAATTTTGATAATCAAAGACTAGACTAGAAGTGATTGGTGATAGTTAACTAATTCCCTATTATCAGTGGTAATTGTCATGAGAACCAATCACCAACCAAGTAAGTATGTAATTCGCAATCAAAAAAAGGTAGCGGTAATGGTCTACAACCAGCTGGCATAGCTGATCTTGGTTGTAGCTCGGGTAAAGATTCATGGACATTCAGTGGTCCAGCGCGGAAATTACTCTGGTTGCTCTCGCCAGCTAAGGACAATCCCATGGAACAGAAAGAGACTACCACCCCTGTCTATCACAGCGTCTCATGGCGTATGACAACAGATGTTTGGTGAGATTGTTGTCCAAGAAAGATGTCGTAATGCTTCTGGTTCCCAAGGGTTTTTGTTCCTCCAATGGTTACCACATGGTAAGAATTGTTACCAACAAATAACAATGTTGCCAATGTTAACATGATTCATGTTTCTCCCATTGTTACCACATGATAACATGCGGACAAATCATGGGTTTTCATCACCAATGATAGTCACATAATTTTCATCACCAAAATCCTTGGTAACTATCATTGGTGATAAAAACCCATGACTTTTCTAGGGGTTTAACCCATGATTTCATCACCAATCCTAGTTTGACAACCTAATCATGGGTTAAAATCCTTGCTGACGATGGGTCAAAAAATCCTTGCTGACACTCCGTGACGTCTAGAGCGGCACTCCATCAGCTGTGCGAAGCGAGGAAGACCAAGGCCGAGGGCCATGGCTGACAGCCCATGGACAGCCCCTCTGCGTTGGACCGAGGGAAGAGGGATCCGATTAGACAACCAGTGGTGTGATCGCTATCAAAAGGATTCACCTTACGAACATCAAAGACCCTACCACACATGGCCCAGCAACCAGCCAACCAACCAGTTGTAGTAGGTATATCCCTACTATTGACTTAAAAAAATCTGATTAACCAACCAACCACCCCACCAACCCACCACCGGCTGCAGGCCCTGGGTCCCCCGGCAACCTTGGGTCCAGCTGGCACGCTGGGCATCACATAACTGGGCGAAGCACCCGGGAACGCCACGGCTCCTGCACACAGCAGGAGTCGTTGTGCAAGACTGCTTGGTGATAGAATTAACCAACTGATCTTCCTAACAGGATACTAATAGTGCTACCAATTAACTATTGGTAAACAACTACTATTGGTTACCAACAGTTACTATTGGGAACATCATTTACTTAAACTAATTCAAATGAATTAACTATTGGTTACTACTATAACTAACATAGCAATGGAAAATCCATCAATTATCCATGGTTTCCCAGGGTTTCTCTGTAAAAAATGGTGATTGTCCATTGCTATGTTAGTTTACACAGTGTAACTATTGGTCAAAAATTATTAATCAAACAACTATTTAATATACTTAACTAGTAATATATTTATTGGCTAATAACTATAGCTAGAATAGTTTATCTAATTGGTAATAATATATTTATTAGATAAACAACTGTTATTAATTAAAACTATCATTAATATCTGGTTGGTTAGTATCAAATATCATTATTGTTAATATCAATAGTCAGATAGGTTAATCAATCAATGGTTGTTCAAATACTCATCTTCATTGCGAATGGCAATATCAAAGCAATAGAGATGAGTATTTCAGTGATATTCAGTCAGTAAGAATCGACAAAGTGATAAAGTCAACCAACTGATAGTCCTCATGGGATTCATTAGTTTGACATTGGCATTAGTTGGTTAATTTATCAATTAGTCTGATCATTACTAACTTCCCATTGCTCATAATCACCTTTTATTAGTTTCGTATTGCCATGGTTAGTTGTGCACTATTGTTAGCGGCTGATAATCAACCACGATTATTAGTTAGAAATTTATTGCCGTACATAGCCAACGAACTGCAATCATGATGGTTATGAAATGGTTATATCATTTTGGAAAATTACTACGTAACTAGTACTGATTAATTACAAGATACCCTTTAACGATAGCAGTTGGCGAAATTTGACTATCAACCATTATTACTTAAAGTCTTAAAGTGGTTCACCATTCTTGGCTTGTCACTTTGAATTTACGTAATCAACCATGGTTAACTGACTCACTGATAATGGCAAAATAGCGATTCACAAGCATGATTAACAACCTACAAAAAATAGCTTTTCATGGCTACTAGCAGGCGATAAAAAAGAATGATAATTACTCACAACAATAGCAGTAGCTGTAGCAGTAAGGAATGAATGATCAAACTCGTCACTCCGCCCTTGTCATGTGAGTGCGCTATTTACGAACTGGCAATAGGCTCATTAGTCAATAGACGATTGATGTCTAAAAACTACCACTATCAATAGCGGCTAATGAAGTCGGTGGTTGAGCAATACTCGCTAAAGATTGTGTATGGCTGTCGCCAGCAAATCTCCAAATGACCGATCGTCAACCAAGAAGTGAACAGGGGCTAATAGCGACAGTGATCAACAGTAGTAGTTTTCGATACTTCTTTACCAACTGGTGCAATGGTCCTTGGTATATCCAGAGCTTAGCAACAGCTTATCACCGCTCAGCAGTCAACGTCAGCACCAAGAAGAGATACACTGGTCTGGCGGTCGATCATTGTCTCAACAGTATCCTGGGAATGTGAATTGTTGGGACAATGATCCAAGATCATAATATGAAATGCTGTTGCAAGCTGAAGAAACACCCAGCATGGTCCCCTTGAACCAGCAAAACAAAAATCACTATAGTGGGTAGATCTGGGATCACATCATTGAACATCTTGGATCACACCTGCAAAAAGAATGGCCAAGTTTTGGGAATGTATTCACAACATCCCTATCAGCTCAAAGCTGTGTGTATCACAGTGGCCAGCCCAGCAGGTCCTTAAATTCGACTCGGGAAACGGAAAAGATTTCCTTTCTGATCGTACTGGTCACTACTTACTAGTATTGATTCTACCGCTACTGTTGTTTTTACCAATTTTGAGAAGCACTACGAATCACTAGTAACTAGAATGTGGCTCATAACTAGGCCAGTAACAACCCATCTCCGCGAAGCTGGATCCTCCATCAGCCACAAAGGATGCAGCAGTGACTAGTGGATCACTGATCCCAGCTGGAGAACATGGGTGAAGTCAGCACGGGAGCCGTCCTGCATGGCTGGTTGTACTGTGGAAACCTTGGAGTTCAGCTGATGCGAGGCGCTACAGGGGCCCACCGAAGATTTTGCCACTGAAATTCCCGAGGCCGCAATGGCTTCCGAGAAAAACCGGTGTGATGAAGAACAATGTCCAACATATTGGCCAACAACCAGGCAGTATGAATCCATGCTTAGTAGGTCTCCTGGCTGCCATGGATCACCAAACGCGGCGATGGGTCAGTTCACCTTAGTCCCTCTGGTTCCCCCGTCATGAACCACTGTTTTCCCTGTTGTTGGTTGATCATTATCCCCCACATCTCCCATATTGGCTGGTATTAACCCATGGGTCTCCCTGCTGTTGTTGGTGACTACATCCCATTAGTTGGTGAACTGCTTGACCCAACTCGCCACACCTCCTCCTTGAGTTCCAACCAAGTTCATCAACTCAGTCCCTTTGGAGCGCCTGGCTGGACCACCTGACCACCAAACCATAAATCATTGGAATTTCAACCACCCGAAACATATCTGCGTGAGGAAGCAAATATGAAAGAAACAGGAAGAAACAGTTGGGTATATCGATGAATGATGGATTAGCCACTGGTTGGTTCCCAGTTGTGGGCAAACAGACCCACAACTTTTGGACGGCAGGTGCAGGTGGGTGGGTTGCTCAGTTTAGCCTTCCGCAAGAGATCACCTGTGCCCGGTTCCTCTTTGTCATCAACCAACCTTGGTTTGTCCATAGTGGTACCCGCAGGTCTTGTCAAAATACATCGAGATACGTATATTTGCAACTGTCAATACACCTTTTTTTCAAAGATTCGTCAGGAGGTGTGCATATACACATGCAGGCTGTTGTAGTAACCCCCTGGTGCCAGCTATGATGGGCTGATCCCAGCGTTTCCCAGGTTTTCCAGCCGCCAAGCCGCTGGGGATCGACACCCTGAGCGAGTGCGGGGATACTCCACTCATCCCATGGGGGGCAACAGTGCCTATGAGGAACACAACCAATGATGAGATACTCAACAGGGATTAGTTTCCAAAATGGGATTTGTTTCCTATTTTGTTAAGCGATTTGTTTTGCAATCTGACGAGATACTCAACTAATTGAGCTTTTCCCAAGATGTTCTTGAACAGTTGCTAGTTTCCCTTGTTTTCTGATGCCAACGGTGGCACGAACTCAACTGCTGTGGGGAAGAAAATCCGGAGGAACAGCTGCAGTGTTGACTCAAATGATGGTCAATGGCTGTTGATGGTGAATAGTAGTGTTGCTTGGCAATGGTTTGACGATGCTGAAAAGTAAATGATGCGACAATAGCAGTTGCCAGCACAGAAGGTCAATAAGAAAAGACGGAACCTGTTGCAATATATGTGTGCGTTTGGCTGTCTGAATTGTGTAGATCTGCCTCGCTGTATTTGTGCACCTTCGTGAATGTATGTCGGTGTTTTCTGATTTCTACAAAATATACATATCTGCACAAACCCACATCATCGAACAAACACATACATGACTACTAGTAGATTCAACTCATTTCCCTGCATAAGATCACGCCAAAGTACATTTGCAATTTCTTTGGATTGCATTGGGTTTGATGAGGATCACACAGGAGATCCATACACACATCAACCAAACGTTTCTGCAACTCACATACCACTTGCAACAACTCACAAGGTCCCCCAGATTCATCCCGGTGGTCGAGACCCACAAGGTCGCTACACTTCGTCGGTGAGCATTGCCCATGAGCGGTATTTTACAGGTTACCACAACCAACAAGCTACAAGAATCACAGAGGACCTTTTTCTCACTTGAGTCAAACGATGGGTAAGAGTAAAGCCATAATATATCGCTATCTTTCAGGATACATTAGGCAAAAACACCCCCCGTCCCTGAAAGCCGCCGTGTTGGCAGCTCGAAGGGAAACAGGAGAAACGTTCTACCTCAGCGATTGGCAGGTTGCGTTGCAATGTCAAGTGAACATCTGGGTGTCAGAATGCTTGCGATCGTGAATGCACTTCGGACAATGTTTTGGCGCGGTGCACACAGCAGCGAACGTCGGACAAAGGCCACGGCTCCCGCCGGGCAAGCAACTATAGTGACAACTTGGGGCCAATACAAGCCCTTCTCGTGTCTATGCTTGCCGGGTGGGATCGCTTTGGATCCAATGCCGGATGCTGCAAGATAGCAAGCTTGAATGACATCTGAAAAAGGTTTGCAATTTAAATTCACTTTTGGACTCGAATGCACTTTGAGAATTCCAGGCACGGCCAACATGAGTTAGTGATACAATGCTGAAAAGTTGTGATGTCAATCAAGGAAAAGGGAACATGGTGCAAAGATAGCACAAAAGAATGCTGCAAAAGAACACAGCTCGCTCACGGGGCATTACCTCCCGGTAAGCGGTCAACCAAAACAGAAGAGATCATCGGTCCCATTGCCAAAACCATCCTCGGCGCTCATTCCAATACCAGGTATATGGATGTCCACGATGGTGGTGGCGAGGTCCCTGATAGTCTCGCTGTGATGCATAGGCTGACCCTCCCGGGTAGCGATGCTGCTGATATCCTCCACCTCGGCCTCCTCCTTGGCCTTTGCCAAAAGCACCAGGGCGATTGGGATCGAATTGTTCCCGTTGAGCATGGGGAAGGAAGTCGCGGCCACCTGCAGATGGTAACACCACATCACGGTGATCCCCTTGGATGTCACCAAAATTGTCAGATTGCTCTGACGCGGCCGGCCATTGCTGCTTCGCCCATTGGATCAATTCTTTCGCCAAGTGGGGTGCTGAATCGGCATCGGGGACGAATGTCGTGCCATTCCAGCCATGGATGATCGGCAATGGGAGCCCCTTCTCTTTGAGGAATTTGATGACGTAGACGGCGAACTGCCCCACTGTCAAAAACACTCCTCGGTGGTTGATGAAGCTCTCAGCCAGTGCATCCACGGTGGCTGTGCGAGATCTCCCCGCCTCCGGCACGAAGACCAGCTTTGTTGCCATGTCCATCTTCTCTCCAAGGACCTGCTCACGAGTGCGATCAACCTGAGGGGAGATGCAAGTGGCGATACGCTCCAGAAAGTTCAACGCATCCGGCACAAGGTTCTGGGATGCACAGTTGAATTGGAAGAAGGCGTCACGTTCACAACGGTCTGCAATCGACCTGAACCCGCTCTTCTTGACCTTTCTGACGTAGTTCTTCGCCAGGTCTCTCAAGACGCCGAAGCTCGTTCGACGACGGCCCGTAGTGCTGTCGATGTCCTTCTTGGTCTGCTTGGCTCTGCGAACAGTACCAAACACAACCTTGTCCATTGAAAAGGGTACACCTCGAGCTCTGGCCATCGCCTCCCGGCGGGCAACCTCAGTGGCAACATGTGCGTCCGTCACAGGCTCCAACTGCGTCTTGCATTGAGGGCATTTGATGTACCCATCAACCATTCGCTTCCTGCACAGCCTGTTCGTACACACCATTGTTGGCACCTCGAGGATCTCCGCACAGGTGATGTCCGACATCTGAAGACGGTCGTAATCCCTTCGGCTCCATGATCTCCACTCGTTGCGTTTTCGCCACCCTTGACGCTTTTTGGGTCCGAGCTCTTGGTTGACGAC
>VSDK01008152.1:344791-368762 GCA_009767595.1 Symbiodinium kawagutii | reverse complement strand
GCTTATTTAAGCAGTTTTTTTATTTAAGCAGTATTGGAGGCTCTGGGGACCTTTGTGAATTCAAGAGTGCGCTCAGCTACATTGATGACTGCCCCCAACTTGTTCATCGTCCGTATGCCTATCAAGATGGGAACATTGGGAACATCCAAGGTGTAGATACCTAAAGAGGTGGGTTGCCCATTGACACTCTGAGGAAGCAAAAGGTAACTTTCTGACATCCGTTCTTCAGCATTCCCAAATTTAAAACGTTTGGTCCTTTTGGGGTCTACCCCAATGGCCTCTTGTCCGAAGATGCCAGCGCGAGTGTTGGCAATGTACTCGATGGCTTGAAGACTTCCAACAGTCTCCGTCGCGCCCGTGTCGAGCACTGCATAACCTAAGCGATGAGGGTCCTGGCTGCTGCCGGTGGTGGCAGTCAAAATCAAACGCTGCAAGTCATCTATTCCTGGCTGAGGCGGACCTGAATGAGTTGGTGAAGAGATGTCCTCCACCATCATGCATGATGCGGGCTCTACTGTGTCAACATAGTGGATGGGTTTCCCTTTTCCTTTCAAACCACCAATGCCTAGACCACTACTGCCTCGTTGGGGACATGATCGGAAATCATGGGTCTTATCCGAACAAATGAAGCAACCGGTGTACCCGGGTTTCTTGGTGATGTTGGAGGATGATGGGGATGAAAGTGACATGCCGTGGCCTTTACCCGTGGCAACCATCATGGCAGAACCGGTGTTTCCTTTCTTCCCCTTGGAGAGGCCTTTTCCTTTCCCCTTACCAAATCCTTTGGGTTGATAAGGATAGTATCCCCGATTCTTCCCCTTCTGGTGCACTAGATCACGAGCCTCCTTAAAAGTCTTGACCCGCTGTTCAAAAGCGGCATAGAGATCTTGGATCTCTTTGCCTGCAGCAGGATCCACTGCAAATGCTTCCTCGGCTTCAAGCCAAGGTTTCATCTCACTGAAAGCTACATAGCCATCCTGAGTTGCAGCATGCCACTCGTCATCGAAGTATGTCCAATCGTACCACCCATCAGAAAACATCACAGGATCTGCATTGTCATAACCCTGTCCGCTGTCTGTTTCCGGTGGGAATACGGCCGCCGCAAAAGCCTCAGTCTCCAGCCAATGCAACTTGTCATCATCCAATCCTTCCACATCATCCGGTTGGCCCAAAAACAGGCCCCAATCCTCACCTGATTGCACCCAGTAGCTTCTGTTGTGTTGTCGAGGCATAGTGTTACGAGCACGCTCCTGGTGCATGAGCTCGTCCTCCTGTTGTCTCAGGGCACGCTCCACGTCAGCAAATCGTAACGAGTTTCCTGCCGCGCCCTGCACTGAAAGCTTGGCTGATGAAGGAAGTCCGGAGCGTCTCATCAAGAGCCACCCTAATTTCTTGTTCCTCCTGTCTGGGGGCTTGCTATGCATCTAGGGTTTTGCTTTTAGTAGCAGCAAAAGAGCCAAAGCAATGCGCAAGCAGAGTTTGTGATCAATATGTTTTTGGGGTTGTGCACTGGCCATGCCACTTGGCTAGCGTGACCGCGAAACAAAAAAAACAAATGAAAAACAACCTAACAGTGATCCACTGTTAGGTTGCAAAGGAAAAAGGGAAACATCTTTTTACTATCTATTTGTATCTTATGCGCATTTACATGTATAAATAATTATTGTATGTATCTTAGCTGTATGTATTTCTAATATTGGTAGGTTTGATGATTGTGGTTCTGTTTGAAAGCGATTGGGACAATAAATGTCACTTTCATGTTTACATGTGTGTACCCATTTGTTGAGAATAAACATAAACCGAAGGATTATAGGATTGGGAGTGATTATCTTATGGGTTGAATAATAATATTGGGGGTGATGATCTTCGCAAATTAGACCCGGGGGAACAAATGGTTCTACCCATCCAGCTTTAATCGCTTGAGGGCCATCCAGCCATTTGCAATCATCCAAAAATCATGGTGCACAAAACCACACCACAACACCAATTGCAATCAATGTCTTTTTGAGCGGACGCTCAATCGATGTGAGATTCCGGGCTCGATGTTTGACGTGAAACAAGGCAGACCCAATCAATGATGATTCATCAGGGTGTATTTGACAAACATGTTTAATTAATCATATGGGGGAACCAATGGAGACGAATGGCCCCAAAGTACCAATGGTTTCATTGCGGGAAGGAAAGCCAACAAGTTGGTGAACCATTGGTTTTTTATAGTTGTTTCGCATGATAACCAATTGGTAAGCCAATAAGGGGGAACAAAGGCGATCGGTCCTTCCGCCCCGGTGCCCGCATTGGATTCATCGACTTCGTCTATGACCAACCGAGTGCCAACTTTTTTTTGATGTCAGGTTCCCAGTTCCCTTTAGTTATGATGCTCTGATTTTTGGCGTGTGTGCTTTTCAGTGCACGCTCCCACTCACTGATCTCATTGTCAAGGCCACCGCCCAATTGCCAGCAACCTCGGCGAACAGGCGGGAAGATCATTGAAGATTTGTGTCGAGATGTGGCAAGTGTGAGTCGCTCTTTGTGCTACCTTGCTACCTCTTACTCTCTTGAAGGCAAATGCGATGCCCTGGATCGTGCATCTCTCAGTGTCAGTTTCGAATCCCGAATGTGATCGAAAAAGAACTGAATATAGTTTAGTACATGTGAAACCCCTTCCTTATGTATATTATAAATAGATTCATGTATTTTATCTTTAACAACTGCTTCTTGGATCAATTTCAGCTTTTCATTAGAATCCTTGTGAGCAAACACTCCATGCATAAACGCCTAGTTGGCCACATCTTACCATGGGTCAGACTCCGTGCTTCAACAGTGCATGTCGTGATTCGTTCCCAGAAGCCGCTTGATTTGACCGCAGCCATTTTACTTTCTTCATCGGGGCTGTTTGTCCGTCCAGGGTTTGAGGCTGGGCCACAGAAATCATTGTCATGGCGCATTTTTCTGCAATCCCACAGCCTTTAAAACCCACAGCTCTTCCTGTCAGGCGGCATCAACTTCGTGGTGATCGTTTTGCAGAAGCGGTCCAAGCCTCAGAATTCAGATCATTCATTTAGCACTGCAAGAGTGGAGACAACAAACAAATTCTTGCGTGGAGGCCCACACCTTTCTTGCTATGGACAGTCAGGCCATCTAAATCGATTTTCTAGTTTTTCCACTGTACCAAAAAAATGGATTCAATCAATTGCAGGAAGTGGAGACACCACGGTCGAGAACACCACGGTCTAGAGCCTTGCCCTAAGCCAGCTGCTAGTGCATTTCTTGTTACATGTGTTGCTATTGTTTCAACCGGCCATTCTTGAATAGCTCATGATTTCCACTGCTCAGGTCAGGGATGATTTCTCCACCAATCGTCACTTCAAGCGCCAGGCAAACAATCAATCACTTTGGATTGCTTCATGCATGTGTCAATGATTCGTGGAATTGTCATCCATAGCTTCTCCGCAGAATGCTGTGGTCGAGTGGTCTCCTTTGTTCCAGTCTCAGGATGTACAATCATGCCAAGCTTTCAGCAATGCCAAGCAAGCAATCACCAAGTAATCAGGTGCCGATTGATCAATGGACTGGCTTTGCAAAACAAAGATTCTGAAGAATCAGTGGTTCGCAACCTGAATGCGGAATTCTCTGGAAGCTCTCATGCTGACACTCTAACGCAATTGTGCTTTGATGATACCGACTTTTGTGAAATTCATGAAAATGAATGCCTTTAGTTGATGGCTGGGAAAAATCCAAGGATAGCTCGGCTTCCTCTACCACAGCTGTCCCAACGAATGACAAGCCCTCTGCTATGCCCTCAGTTTGGATACCATGGCAACTTTTTTAACAAAAATGAAACGCTGATCATTCAAGGATGGTGCTGCGCCCAGAAAGCTAGAAGTTGATGAGTAAGTCTGGTTTCCGTGCTGCACTCAGTCATTTGACACCTGAAGTTTGAAGCCATTGTGATAAATGTGTTATTGGTCATGTCATTATTGTTCATGTATGTTCATGTCACTGTGTGTTCATGTGCTTGAAGCCGATGTGCATGTAACATCTTTGACACTGACTTGCTGCCCACTGAAACTCTCAGGTCAGGCATCATCGGGGTCAGGCATCATCGGAACGGAGTTGATTCCAAGCGTCCTGCCACGGCATTGCGCAAAGTACCATAATTATGTTTCTGAATCATTGCAGAAAAGCTGCTCACATGTGATGCTACCATGTGTTCGAAAGGGGAAAAAGGTTGGTCGAAGCATGTCAAAGCTGGAAACTGTGAATGAGGGAATGCTGTTGACCGAACCAACCACTTCCAACTTGATCTTGTTCAGCAGCACTGTGATCCCATATGTTCCACTAGTCTTGGCTCTCCCTGTCTCTGGTCTTACTAGTTAGAGCGTGCTTTGACGATGCCACTCGACGACGTTGATGCGCTGAGTGAGTCAGGGCCCCAAATATTCCCATTTGTGCAGTTGTAAAAGAAACAAGTTGTGGTACAAATGATTCATCACGGAAGTGTCTTACTAAGTTGCTGCGAAGAACCCACCCCAAGACCTACAAAGAAAGCGAAGAAGGCCAGGCTAATTTCAATTCTTCAGAATGCGCTATGCCAGCCCTGCCTCTCGGCAAGGTCATCACGAAGTTTCCGAAATTTGGAGTCCTGACAGCGAACAGCAAGATAGGTGTGAAGGAGTGGAAGCCGAACTGTTTCCCTCTCCAGAAATGGAAGCCCTTGGATATCAAACTTGTATCTTGGAACAACTTCATGTCACAGTATGCTCGAATATGTTCAAGTTTAATTTTTGTTCAGCTACAACTTCTGTTGTGCACTCTTCAGCCATGACATTCAAGATTCCAGGTTGCAAAAAAACCCGGAAAGAAGGACAAGGTTCCGAAGAAGGGTGCCATGGTCAAGGGCAAGTACATGAAAATTTCCAGCTGGGGCACCATACGTCCGATACTTATGATACTGTAACTGACTGTAACCGTGTGCACTGAACAATTTGACAAAACCCACCATTGCCCATTGCACATCACCAGCATGCTTCCCATTTGACAACGCTGCAGGGTGCTTCGGTGCAACGTGCTCTGCGAACCAGCGGTACCTATCTGTTCGGGGATCTCGTGACCGACCCATTGTGCAAACAACAGATTGTGTTCATCTCCAATGGGTTTTGCAATTTCAAAATTTGAGCCGCGCAGGACTTTGCAACGCAAGTCTACTACTCCTTGCCATATCGTTCGGCCTGTGATGAAGCTCGTAAACCATATGGAAGGCATGTGTCTGCAAGCCTTGCAGAGCATATGGCCGGTCACATCCTCGGCGTGATTGGTCATTGCTTCGGGGTGTCATTTGCATTGACTGATTGATGTGGATTGTCCTGCATGTGGCATTGACAAGGTTTACCCCTTGGATGGTCGAGTCCTCGGACTGGTGATGTCCGTGGTGATTTGGGATTGCCTTGGACGAAGTGGAGCTACCATGGGAAGGCAGGCAATGCGCAGAGATGCGCAGAGATTTGAGAATGTTGTGAGCACCTTGTTGTGAGCAGGCTCCCAAGCACCTCGTTGTGAGCTTGTTCGCTGGTATCCTGGGTTTAGACTTGGGAACCGCTGGGTTTGAAGCTCAGTTCATGACTTGTGATTGGAAAGCAAGATTGTGTTTGTTTGAAATAAAAATTTATGTTGGGCTGCTGGCAAGGTATCTTCAACCTGCAGCTTTTGTGCTGTCCTCAATTCCTGCTTTTACTGGATTTTTTTCACCAGAGTCTAAACGATTGACATTCCAGAGTGTCAGGTGGAGAAAGACCCATACTGCAGGGATGTCATCCGAGCAAGAGTCAAAGAAGGGCATTTCGGATCGAAGAGCATACCTACATTTGAGGATGTGCTGAATTTTTCGATGAGTGACCTTCCCAATGCTCGGGAAGTCAAAGGACTGGAGGGTGGCTTTCCATGCCAGGCCAGGCCATGTGCAGTTGTGCTTGTTTTGGTGCTTGTCATGTTTGTTCAACCTTGTCAGGGCTGCTCCAAAGCTGGCAAGAAACAAGGCTTAACAGACCAAAGGACCAGTTTGCTGAGTTGCTTCTTCCGATTGTGGGATGAAGCCCCATGGTTGTAGCTTCGGCTCAATTTGATGCCAATGATTTTGATGAAAGGTACCAACAATATGCAACATTGACCCATGACAGTACTGGCTTGCTTTCAGCTTTCAGCAGTTTTTGACCTGAGGCGATTCATGCTGCTCGAAAATGTCGGCCACATATTGAGCGAAGAGATGCGTGGGGTGATGGAATTCCTTCTGAAGGATCTTTTGTGGGCAGCTTCACTTGTTTTTGATTCAATTCTACTTTCAAAGAAATGTTTCTGATTCATCAGGAGGTGATGAAAAGGAAGCTATCCATTCGCTGGGCGACGCTGACGGGACACGATGTGGGTGCTCCTGTCCGGCTCTTACTCAATGTAGTAGTCCAGTCTTTAGTGAATCAATATTGTTTACTTGGCTTGAATTGTTTGACATCTTGCGGGACCTTGTCCGTCACAGCAAAAATCAGGTGTGGAGACAGCGCACTTTCTTTTACATCTACAAGCCTGATTTCTCCCTCTTCAAGGCCATGTAATTGAGTTTGTTATCTCAACCAGATATTGTGAGAACCCATTGAGGCCATGCCAGTGATGCCCATTGAGAATGTGAAGTCTTGGCCCGAAAAGCCTTGGCATCCAGAAAGCGCTCCTCTTCTCAAGGACTGGCTGCAGATGAACATGGGTCCTGGAGACAAGGATCGTCTCCACGGGATCGGAAACATAGTGATCCCAGCTATGGCGCATTTAGCTATGACACTTTTTGCCCACGGGGGCCCTATGGTGTGAGATGGCACCGCTTTCAGCTGCATAGGAGCTGGCCCCAATTTAATTACTAATTCAGTTGACTCATCCCGAATGGCCATTTTCTGATGGAAGTGGCAAAGCAATGGGCTGAGCGGCGCTTTGTGGGAACATGGAAAACGTGCATGTGCTTCCGATGCCAAACACAATGATCACACTACTGATTACTTAGCGATTGAGAGGCTGCAGTGAAAGTTACTGTCAGTATACTTCCAGATTGATTGGGCAGTGAAAGTATTGATTGGACATCAGTGCAATCACTTTCGGTGTGTCATGGCTTGGCCCAAGACCCCGCACGGCCCTGCCTGTGTTGCCAGTTCGCACTTGCGCTGGCGCAGCCGCCTTGCTTATCGGTTGAGTGATGTCAAGACATTGAGTGCGTCTGACTTCAGCTTCATGTAGCAAAACACTCTCGCATTCTCTAGCGCCATTTTGGCTCTAACTTTTCATGTTTTTATTCATGACAAAACAATTGCCCAGGAACATCTCGGTTAAGTGTGGTTCAAGTGTGAAACTTTTTCAATCCACATGAGTCCACCCTTTTTACACTGGATTTCGACATTAAAGGATATATTTTCACCCATCATATACTTTCATTCATCCTACCTCGATTCTGTCGTTCATGATCTCCGTATGACCGGATGAAACTTTCGGCCCGGCACTCAATACAACACAGCAAACATGCTCCATGTCTTGAGAAGATTGATTTGCCTAGGTGGGATTGGCAGCTGCTATTTTGCTCTTTGCTGTCGAAATGGCTTCAAGCTCTGCGCCATGTGATGTCAACCAGTTGAGCGATGATGATGTTTCAACTATGAATGATGCTGCTGGTGGTCTCGCCTCCAATCCAAGACCAGGTCCACAAGCCAAGCGGATGCCTGCGAGCAAGCGAGGGCCAAAAGTTAAATTCGTCAGGCAAAACTCTAGAGATCTCAGGTTGGTCCGAAACAAGATGAATGGGCACTGTGGGTGCCGAGGCCGATGTTTCCATCCATTCAAAGACTCTTCAGTGTTTTCAGATTTAGCAAAGGTGCTCAAGACACTGGACTCGTTGGACAAGCTTGCGCAGGATGATTATGTAAAGCTCTCAGCGCTTTTTGGGAACTAACATCAAGTTCTAATAGCTGATGCAATCTTCAAATTGAATATCAAGTTGACTTGAACTTGGCACACTAAGATCTTCAACCTGCTCAAGGGCCATGAGCAAGCGTGTCGGGGATCTCGACACTTGACTTTTCTTGGCCATAGAGTTTGCAACAAAGCCTTCTGTAGACTACTTGGACTTGGAAAGAATCGATTTGCTACACTGGCTGGCTCTGTGCGGGCTGGTGCGGAGACCGCTCCTCTCGATGCAAGGTATGTGCCTCGAGGGCCGGGTAAGCAAAGTCACAAAAGAAGTCTGGTGTACGACTTTCTGCACAATTTGTATTTGACAGCTGGTGAAAATCTTCCAGATGCTGCGCATCCATCATCAAACAAGAGACCACGTCATGCAAAGTACAAGTATGATGCGCCGAATATGGACAAAACCAAGTTGCGACACTTGCCACCTGGGAAGTTCATGGACTACTACAGACTTTGCACAGCAGAGCACCCCAGTGAAAAGATATCCAGAAAACTCTTTACAACAGCCCCTCAGTTGAATTGACATGTTGACATGTTGATATGTTGAGTTGATATGTTAGTTCCCCGTTACCCTTCCACCCTCTGGCCTCCTGGCTTCTGAGGTTTGGATGAGCGACTTCGGGCATCTCCTCAGAGTGCGGGCCAGCTCGCACCATGCTCGGTGTGCGATTTGTGTACGGTACCGCTTGTTGATCAAACGTTGTCCTAGGGGGCCGGGAAGACAATCTCAAATCGAAGAGTACAAAAAACACTTGTGCAGACAATACAAAGATCGTCAGGTCTATTGGGGGCATAGATCAAAGTCACGAACTGAAGCTTCTTCTGGTGGCCCCATAAGCCACGTGTCGGTGGTGTTGGACGGGATGGACCAGGCAAAACATTGCTACCCCAAGAGCGCCTCTATGGCAAGCAAAGAATTTAGTTCTTGGAGCAGGCCAAGATTATCAGCTACGACTGTGATCGCTCATGGGCATGCTGTGTTGGTTGGCCTATCCCCTGAGAATGTTCCAACCAGCGGATCGCGAACTATGGAGTTGGTGGCTCACCTCCTCACACGGCTGAGCAGTGTTGATTGGCGAGGTGTTTTCCTCCACCTGGAGGCTGATAACTGTAGCAAGGAGCTGAAGCATCAGACATCATTGCGTATGTTGTCATGCATGGTGAGCACACACCGACTTCGTGGAGTCGAAATTTCTTTTCTACAATCGGGTCACAGCCACGAAGATATAGACGCTCACTTTGCTGTGACGTCGGCTTGGCTCAACCGATTCCCAGAACTTTGGTCCATAGAATCCTTCAAACAGTGTTTGCAGAAGATGTTCGAAGACAAGAAAGTTCGGATCCACGAGCCCTTAAGAGAAGTCCTGGTGTTTGATCAATTTCGGGATTGGTTTCCTGTCTCAATTCAATTGTTTGTCCCAGCTTTTGATCCCACGGTAGTTTCCAAAGCAACTCAAATGTTGATTGGGGTCCCCGGTTCATCCTGTTCCTGAGGAAGCTGCACTACGGAGAGCTTCTGGGCCACGTTCACCTGAAAGGCATTGGCGGGCCAGGTGCACCACACGTCTTTCGATTGGAGCGTTTGAAAGACACAGGACACCGTGCATTCATTGGCTTCAACCCTAACAAGAAACCATGTTTCATCTCAAAGTGGCAGGATTATCGCTGGATGATCTCGACACTACTTTTTGGAAGCGGAGGAATGTGACGAGCTCTGCATCTGATTGTGTGCTGAGGACTGTTTTGTCAACATGACTTTGATGCAACACTTTCATTTCTAACATGCATTCATTGATGCAACTTGCTGAAGGACCAAGCGCTGGATGAGCGATGACGGGTACCAAAAGTCATTTTGGTATCTACCAGCCTCCGTGGCAAACGCGGTCGCGTTGAAACCACCGCCTCCAGGTGCTTGTCATTGTGTGTGTGGAGTCAACTTGCACAAAAATAATATATGAAAAAACTTGATATTATATGGTTAGAAATATGATGTTATATGATTACATATTTGATATTGTATGATTATATATATGATACTAAATGATGCTATACATATGATGTATATTATATATATATTATGCGTGTTTGCTTGTGAATTTTTGTCCCAACACATGCGTCAACATGTCCCAACATGTGTCAGTCTATGAAGAAGCACAGCCACGCATCGACAGCGACGAGAAGCTCAAGCTGAGAAAGTATGCTGATCTACTGCGTGGGATTCTCATTTGGGTTTACTTCATTTTTCCCTTTGCAACTTAGTAGGCAACAATAGGCAACATATCAAGTTCGTCTACACCATTTCCCACAAACATGTCAAACTTGTGTGAGGTCAGCCACCCTTCGACATGCACTCTGCAGCTGATTGCATTGAAGCCTTGGCGAACAATGTTCTGGGACGGTATCCATTGTTGGATGTTTTCGCGCTGGGCCCTCAGAGTTTTACAGCTAGTAGCATCAATTATCATCATCAATCGCAACCTTTTCAATCAATGATTCATTCATTCCGTCAAGATCCATAAGCAATCAAAGACCATTCTGTGTCCCACCCGTCCATGAGGTGCTATCCCAACGGTGGACCTGCTGTCGGGCCTGCTGTGCGCTATCAGCCTTGGCAATTGGGGCAGAACTTAGATGCTGCTGCTTGTTTCAATTCATTCATGAGTCATTGTGATGAAACAATTTCAAAAGACAAACATTGCTGAAAACAATTTGCAACCCAAGGCTGAAAACCCTTTGAACTTGGTGGTGGATCGACCTCCAAAGAGAGAGTTGGAGCGATACCGACAGTCTCGTTCCCGGGGGGCTTTGTACAAAGCAGCTGCAAAGCTCTGGGCTCACGGTATCCCAATTTCTAAAGCCATTGAGATCGTAGAATCTGCCATGAGGGACGCTGGGGAACTCTAGATGAAACTTGTGTAGTTACTGTAATTTCATTTTTGATTTTCAGCTGTGAAGTTTAATGAACCAACCTTGCAAAAACCGTGTTGCTATCAACATATTCAGAGTTTCCTGAAGGCAGTAGGGGTGTACTGCTATCTAGGCGCTGGACCTCACACTCTTCCGAATGTGATTTGCACAGTGACAGTGAACTAAATCTTTCAAAACATATTGATCCCCCAAAATCTTTCGAAACATATTGATTGATTCCTGGGAACTTGGGGTGTGTGAGTGACCTCTTGGGGTATCTTGGAACAGTTTGTGCTTGAGGCAAAAATGAAAGGCCATGTGCGTTGAATGCTTTGTGCGTTGGTCCCATGCACAAACAGCATGCTGCAAACCAAGAGTTGGTTTGTGCGTGATGGTGCCGTTCCTAAGCACAAAAGCTAACCAACACCTTTGGACATGAATGTGAAAGTATTTTGGATTCCCAAAGCCCTCCAAAGCTAGTGTCCACATTTGGGTTTGTGCTTAGGATTGCCAACACTAAGCACTACCTAGATCTTCTTGGCTAACATGTCATTTGTGCATAGAGGGACCCTGTATCTCCAACCCGTTTTGTGCTTAGAAGCAGCTGCTTCTCGGCACAAAATCAAACGACCCCAGGTGCTTCTCGGCACAAAATCAAACAAACCCAGGTGCTTCTCGGCACAAAATCAAACAAACCCAGGTGCTTCTCGGCACAAAATCAAACAAACCCAGGTGCTTCTCGGCACAAAATCAAATGGAGCCAGTTGTTTCTCAGCCAACCGCACCACCCCCCCCAACTGCTTTTCAGGGCAAAACTAACAACCCCATACAAGTTTTGACATTGGTCAAATACAACAACATTGTTCACACTGACAACTTCATTGTTCATACAGTTTTAACTTGAATCCTTCGACAACTTCATTGTTCACACTTAGGTTTTGAGTCCCCCGGCATGCCAGGATCTGCTGCCTCAATGCCGGCAAAGCGAAAGAGTGGTGGTGCCGCTCCAGCCGCGAAGGCTCCGAAGAAAGAACTTGCTGGTGTTCCGCCAGATGCGAGACGGTTGCCGCACATGCACATGTTGGATGAATGGATGACTTTTGGCTTAAGTATTGTTTAGCAAAGAATGTTGTAACTTGTGTCATATGTGTTTGGATGCATCGTCAGTTTTCCAATGTAAGGACCGAATGCATCAACCAAGATGGCTCTCTTGACCTGTACCTTGCCAAGCGGCTGGAGAAGAAGGCTGCGACTGCTTCCCATTGTCCGAAGCTCTCAGCGCTGCCTGACTGTTGTGCTGCAGGGTGATGCGGTGAACTTCTACAAGTTTATCGAAAAGGAATTCCCTGCTGAATCTGGAGTGCCTGGAACTTAGAATTTGGATCCCTGTGAAACATTTGTCATTTCATGTTGCCATCAGGACCTATGCTACCGAATCAGCCTTCACCAATTCTTTGGGTGCGCATCTGCTTCGACCCTGGCAGTTGCCCCACAGGGGTGATTTTGGCCTACGTGGAACTGCAGACTGCGACGCTGGCTGTTGCTTAATGTTTCGTTTCATTCAAATCTAGTAAGATCTAGTGTTAGAAGATCTCATCTAGCAACGTCAAGGCAATTTGTGTTGAACTTCCAGGCAAGTCAAGATCGATATGCCGTATAGTGAGATGTGATGCTGCCCCATCAATCCTGGCCTCGCTCAGGAAGTCCAGCGGGCTCTTTGCCAACAAATCATGTGGCGAGGCTTTCAGTCCAATCCGGATTTGCCTGGCTGCGAGAAGCTGGTCTTGACTGACTTGAATGAGAAGTGGTTGAAAGAACCACGCATGCGGGTCGGTAGCGCTGACATCGAGGCAGACGCCTCGTTGGTTCCTCCCCAGGCTATCTTTGCGTGCAAAGGTTGGAACCGTTCTTGCTGCTGCCTACTTGTTCTCAAAGCTTGTGAAGAGTTGGGAAATGAGTTGCTCCAGGCCGGGCTTGTTCTGAATTTGGCTTGTTAAACCAATAAATTAACAACAAAAGTTTGGCTCCTGGCCAGGTGATGCCGGATGAGGTGAAAAAGCTCAGGGCTCAACAATTTTTCACTGCACCACGTATGTTAATGAGAGACTACATCACTGTGAAAACAAACTCCAATGCCCTGAGGTCATTTGGGACCATCTACTGCACCAAGGTTGCCGGGGACGACATCCTCAGCGTCGTCAACATGAACCGAGGCACTATCACATGTCATTTGCTTACATGTTGAAAATTCATTGGTCGCAGCATTGCTGCAGGAGTGACTTTGGTGAGCACCAGCATTAGACGAAAGCCTAATGCATTCAACTTTTTACACCAGTGCGAACTGTTGGTGGCCTCTGGGATGACTGGTGACTCTTCCCTTCAAAGCTTGGATGTGGGGTTCTCAGTGAATGATCCATGTTCAACTCGGCAAGCATGGTCAACTTAAATTTGAAACCATATCACATTGCATGTTCAGGACCTGGAAAACGCATCAGCGTTTGCCACAGCGTATCAGATCGGAAAGCTGGAAGCCGGTGCATGCGCCAACTTGTTGAAGAACATGTCTGCAACGACCAAAAACCAGTTGAAAGAACTTGTCAGGACAGTGCAATGCGACTGTGTGTGTGTGTCTGTGTTTGTGCATGGCTTATCTGTTTTGCCCTGCTCTTGTGCAGGATCCACGGGCAACCTCGCTTTGTCCTTCACGAAGCTATTGCTTCAAACGTCTTCAACACACACTATGTTGCTGGGGGACCATGGGAATGCCAAAATGATCCAGAGGTGTTGGACCTGCTCTTGGCACGAATGAAGTCAGACTTTGAGGGCATGGCCATCAAAATGAGAAAGCCGTGGTCCCAAAAGGAAACAGACCCTTGATTTAACTTAATGTGCAAAACTATTGAACATGTCATGAAAGATTAACAAGTGACAAGTTTCCCTGCTATGATGTTTCAGGAACAGCTCCAAAAGGTGTGCTGCGCTTTCAAAGTGTGCCTGAAAAGCTTCAAAGACCTGGTGCCTGCAAGTTTCTACCTCCGAGTGAGCGCTGAGATCGAACGAACGTTTCTTGCCCCAAGCTTGTCAATGATGAACCCTTATTTATCGCATTGCTGCTGTTCTCAGGTTCATGTTGCGCCATGCCGACGCTGATTTGCTTCACCTACTTTCCTCAACTGTGCCTCCACCGGACCTGAACAAAGTAGCCATGTTTGCATCCCTTTTGGAAAAATACCATCAAGAGGCGTGGGCATGTGAACCCACGATATCATCCATCATGTCACCCCATTGTCAACCCCTAGTCCCCTTCACTGCGCCTGCAGGTTGCAGCCAACCAAGTGGAGAAAGCAGCGGAGCCTCCCAGCAGCAAAAGTTTCAGTCAGATTCATTCAGCTTCGCACTGATATTATTTCTGAGGGTGATTGAGAATATGTGTGATATCATATGTGAGGCTCAGTGCGCAACTGCTACAAACTACATGGAGCCAAACCGAACTCCAGATGGAGGATGATCTGAGAAAAATGAGAGCTTGGGCATCAAAGTTTCATCTCTTTGCTTCACAGCAGGCAGGTCTCAAACCCAAGTGTGACACACGAAATGTCTTTTACTTTGCAATTTCAACACTCTGGCCCTTTGACATGGGCAGGGTGGATTGGATCTACAATATCTGAGCAACCGCTTCAATCGTGGAAAGGAAGCAGTGCGGAAGTACATGGAAAAGAGACATTGCGCTGTCGCGCACAGGAGCATCACGATGGCTCATGGGGATGTGGTGGAAAAGCAGGCTCTGCTTGGCCCTTCTACGTTGCTTGGTTATGTTCAGGTAATTGACCGCGCCGTGTTAGAATCAAGTGTGTGATCGAGGCTGACCATCCTTGTACTGGACACCACGCTGTGGCCTTCGCGTGCCTCGGCTCAATCATGTTGAGTGGGAGTGTGAACCTTACATGTGTGTCCAGCACCATCCTTTTCGATTGCAGGAGCCATGTCTATCGACGAAACTTTGGCTCTTGCTCATTCAGTGTGCTCGGGGAATGCGGGCAGCGCTTTGTTCATCCTCCTTCCTCAACCACATTCATCTTCTGGATTGCCTACTGTGTTCAAGCACAAGAGGATCATCGAGGACAAATGCATGGCGACTCTTGTCTTTGATTCTTTTGTCAAACAAATCATGTTTCATTTTTGTTTCGCATTCCTTGGTTGATAGAGTTCACCTGCACATATGCGTTCACGTGTACACACAACCATCCATGAAGGTAGCCAGCTGAAGGTGGTGATGCGATTCTGGACATAACCATTTCAAATAGTTCACACAAGAAATCATACACTAGGGACGATATGAAAGACCTTGACTTGGAACCTGAGGACCATGGACATGACCGAAGTGGCGCTCACATTCACTGCCAGCGCGCACCAGGGGGATAAAAGAAAAACATCTCAGCAATGTTCCTCAGCAAACATGTGTGCTGCTGTTACTTGGGATGTACTTGTATGGCGGTGTTTTTGTGTTGGCCCAAGGCCTGTTCGCGACAGTTTCGGGGCACAAGGTCAGTGAGTTCAGCAGGTCTCGGGCTGCTTTGGGCAGCATTTCGGCAGTGGATCGAAGTCGCGTGAGTGACTTGCAAAACCCAGATGAGGACAAACCCCTGGCTGCTCATTGGAGGGTACCTTGCTATCAATAGTAGTGCTATGGCATCAAGTATTGCAATGTGCTCATGTTTTACTTTGTGTGCATGTGCTCACCAATTGAAACCCATTTGATTAAACTAAGGTACAGCAAAGAGGAATCACAGCGACCCGAGAAATACTGATTCGCTTGCTGGATGGTGTCCACATGAACCAGTACCAACCTGTGCTGATCGTTGACTGCATGCCCAACAGGCCTAAACCCTGATTGTGTTCATTCACTTCTCAACAGTTCCCTTGCCTTCGCCCTGCCAGGTTCTTCGAATGGAGCAGCGCATGCCTCCAGATGCAGTTGGAGGAGTTGAACCAGGACAGCCCGAATCTGCCCAGCATGCATTACTTGGGAGTCTTCTTGGAGGATGATGGTGGCAAACAAAAACTTGAAGCCCACGTGACTGGCAAGCTGATGTCGGGTTGGTGGGATGGTTCCATTGATGCTGGGGATGCTAGACGTCCCAGAGCTTCCTTCGGCGAACCCATGCCCCAGCTGGACGTGTTGGTCATTGCAGAAAATGCAGTGAGGACTAAAGTTGAATGTTTAAAAGCTGATTGTTCCAAAGTTAAATGTTTGTTGAGCCTGTCAGCCCTGATTCTTGTTTACCCATCAGGATTCCAGACTTGGTCAAAAACAAGTACACCGCAAGCCATCCTGCGGCCCTCGCAAACATGGAAGATATGATCGCTGGTGAGAAAGATGTTGACCGTGCTCTGAAGCAACATGCCAGTGATGCAGGGGCTGCTGCTGCTGCTGCCGCGCCTTCGTCATCCAATGCTGCCGCTGCGTCACCTGTGTCGAGAACTTTGGCAACTCCCGATTTCGATGGCCAGCCCACGCCCAACTATGGCCGCAAGGTGACTTTTGATGAGAAGCCGTTGGATGATTTCAACAGTGCCCACACGTGTCTTGCTTGCATTATGTTGCACACAGTTCTAGCTTTCATTATCCACTGGAACCAACTTAAGCTTGCATCTTCTTGGCTGCAATCACATCAATCCAGCTGGAACCAAACAAATGTGTGCTCCAGGCTTCTGTGCTGTGCTACTTTGAATGGATGCAACGTCAAGATCGGAATGGACAAAGCTGATGGCAGTTGGTGGCTCATCAATGAAAGCACCGAAGCTTCGCAACTGGCTTCCCGAGAGCTTTTTGGTTTCAACATCGGGTCATTCCAAGAAGTGCCCACAGGACATCTGAATAAGTTGCACAAAGGGAACTTACTTTCATCTTTGAATAAGTTGTTGTCTTATGTTAAATTTAAATCAAATAAGTTCCGAATATATCCACAGTTCCTCCCAGCTGCCCAGGAGACATCGCCTCGTTGACGGATCAACTTCCATGGTCTGTCACCTCAGATTTGCAAGTGGCGTGCTTGGTCACTGCGGATGCTTCAGGAACCGTTCAAAAGCACTTGATGACCTTTGCAGAAATTTTCTGCCATATCACCAAAACTCAAGGGGCCACTGAAGCTGGAATGCTCGACCACGACCTTACCCCTATGACCAAGGCAAGGTTGCTCAATATAAACCATGATGTTGAGCCGACTGTGAACGCATGACATATCATGTTCCTGTGATTGAATTGTGAATCAGGTGGTTGGTGCTGACACTCGCACATTGCAATTTCGATATACCATCAGCGGCCGAGCGAAGACCAATGCTTTCAAACCCAAGCAGATTGATGAGGACTTGCTGAGTGTGCGCTATTCACAATTGGGTGGATGCTTCACTGACTACCACAAGCTATTGACATCTCCAAATGTTGGCGTTGTTTGGGAGGCAGGGATGCCATTTATGACATTGAACATACCATTGTGATAAAATTGTGTTCTTTGCAGGTGAAAATTTCTGATGCGGTGCCAGCCGTGATCACCCCGATGAAGCCCAAATACTGGCTACTGTGCGGAACGACTGTCAAGGGACAGACTGCTGTGCGCTTAGCATAAATTTTTGGATGACATAGTGAACGTTCCAGGGATCGGGGCGACACAGTGCAAATGCCTTCCGGGTTGACAACATATCCCAAACCTATGCGAACAAATCAAATGCCAACCATTGTCAATTCAAAATTGTTTTGATGGTGGAAGGCTCCTGTGCTTTGGGCTCCCTGGCGCTTAGAGATCGTAGAGTCCAGCGCTACTCCAGCGCTTTTGGTGGCCTCGGGAAAAAACAAATCCAAAGTGCTTTGCAAGCTCGCTAATGACAATCTCCTAGTGACACTGCAGTATCATTCTTGCCATTCAAGATGACATAAACACCATTTGTGAAAAGTGCTCAAGGGAAAGTCCACGGATAATGTTAGTGCGCATAGCCATGGCCATGTCTGTCTCTGCTGTGCCAAATGTGGAAGTCCTCTCGGATGAGGACACGTTGTTGTTTTCACCCACAGCCGAACGAAAAAAAAAAGATGTGCGCCTGGAGGACATCGTTGGAAAGACCAAAGAGACCAAAGGAAATGCCAAAGATACAAGTAAAAATGCCAAGGAGACCAGTGGAAAGGCCAAGGAGACCAGTGGAAAGGCCAAGGGCAAGGGAAAGGCCACGGGAAAGGGCAAGACCAAATCAGAGAGTGGAAAGTCAAAAGAAGATAAGAAAAAACAGCAGACTCCAAAGGAAACGAAGACCAAGCAGACACCTATGAAGAGACCAGCTGCAGCAGCATCAGCTGCTGGTGGCCCTCCTGAGGGTTCAGATTCTGAGGGCCAAGCAAACAGAGATCCAGAGAATTCGCCGGCCATGAAGAAGCCAGCAGCGGCGCCAAAGAAATCTTCAAAGAAAACCCTGGGTTTCAGTGTTGGCAAGAGCTTGTACAAGCGTGATGGAGTATGGTCCGTGAAGCTTAACGCCAAAGAAGTGATTCGAGCACCTAAGAGCATTTAGATTCAATGGAAATCACACTTTCCTTGCATTAGACTTTGTTGGCCTTGAAACCTGATGCCATTCAGACTTTGCATCAATCACTGCCACGTACATAGCATGTGTAAATTTATCATATATACATATATATATATATATATGTGTGATTTCTATTCATCATATACATATATATGTTTTTTGTGTGTATATACCTCTAAAAATTGATTTGATTTTTGTTTTCTGAGGTGAAGCCGCATCCATCATTGCCCGCTCATGTCGTTGAGAAGATTGCTGCCCCTTGGCTGCTATTGTATCTGCCTTCCAAGTGTGTTGTTTTGAGCCACCCCAATCGTGTTGTTTTTGAGCCCGTCACAAATCGATTGCGGGCCCAGGAAGCGACTGTGGAGGAGCTCATCCGCACCAAAGGAAATACCAACAGTGGCAGGTCTCTCTATGATCATTGGATGCACTTGGAAGCGTCAATCGCCATTTTTCATGGCTGTGGAGTTTCAATCTCACTGTTGCCACCATACTTTAACACTCATGGATCAGCCTAGAGTTTCAATTCATATTGATAATATTTAGAACAAATCTGATTTGGCATACCATTCTGATTCTTCTCTTGCTTTCTCAGGAATCTATGCGCAACACCGCGATCGAGAAAGCCGAGGCTGAGGCCCAGAACCGTGTTCCGGAGAATCCAGAAGAGCATCCTGCTGATGAAACCTGCGATGAAGAGGGCGAGAAGGAGGGGATCGAAGAAGATGCCGAGGTTGAAGGCAGGGTTCCTTGAGCTTACGTGTCGAATTCCCTTGCACTACTTTTGTCCAGTGAGTTATTTCAAATATGAACCCTCTCATGGCCTTCAGGATGATCTGACTGATGGAGACATGAGCCCGGCCTGTTAGAATCGCGATTCTTTGAGCAAATTTTGCCTGAGCATGCAGCAGCAACCCCTTCCGAGATGCCGGATCAAATGTGAACTTGCCAGCTCGCATTTGGTGTTGAGGTGTGCGTTTTCTCATACATCCAGCTCTTTCAATCATAATTCAAAAACATACACCGTGATGTTGAAATCTTGATCCGCAGATTTTAGATTCAAACCTGGCTGCACTTGGGGTTCCTGAAGCTCATCGAAGATCCATGCCGGCTAGTTCTCCTTGTAGGGGTAAAGCAAAGAGGATCATGGGCCACTTGGCTCAACCAAAAGAATGTTATCAATGTTTGATTTGAATTTGAACTGATGATATACTGATGGTTATGATGGTTCTTTTATTGTGTGTTTTCTTCTCTGAGGAATTGCATGGTCTGACAGCAGTGATGAGCCTCCTGAAGAATATGTCTACACAGTGACATCGAATGATGGAGAACCAGCTGAACCAATGAAGCCAGTTGTCGATGCGAAGGATTTTAGGATTCCAGCGCTTTTGCGGTGGGTGTTCAATTACTTTGTTCACTACATCGCTGGGGATGAAGTGACTGCCAAGGAGCAAGTCATTTTTGTGGTGAGCAAAGTTGAACTTGAGTTTGAACCATGGTGTGCCACTGTCGAGTGCTTTAGTGTTTTCGACCAAGAGCAGCTCACCTATACTTTCAAGCTAGCTGCGCAAGACTAGATTCCAACCATGGCACTTTAGACAAATCGCGATTGGGAAAAAATGATCCAAAAGCTTCCAGTGCTTGACACCACGAATGTCCATGATTGAAGAAGCAGTGCAGTCTGCAAATTTGGTGTTCGACCATGTGCCCTAGCTCTGAAAGACAACTAGCTGAGGTGCGGTCGTCAACATCAACCGGAACCGAACTATCTTGGACAAGGACTGACATGGTGAAATTGAAATTGTGATCCACCCCTTTGGTGTCCATGCTCTTTCCAGAGACTTGGAGCCCCGGCCGCTTCCAGGAGATGTCCACCCCACGGTCACACATTGTGGCCATCGGATCGAATCGATCGCTCGCTGCGATCGGAGTTGGTGAATGAGGGTTGGTAGGTTGGTAGTGGGTAGCGGTATGATGATCATATTGCATCGTTTAGATGATTGGGTTCAATTCCATGTGACATATGTTTTCCTTAACGCTTCACATTGATCATGTAAATATTGTTCTATTCATCCATTCTTTGATCAACGTGGCTCTGACAACCGGCGCAAACAGTTCGGGGAAACGCCAGATTGCATGTACAACATGACAGGGTAAGATGGATAGTTGTCCAAACACAAAGTGGCAACATAAACCAAAAAAACATCAGCGGGCCCAGGCCCATACATTGATAATGCAATATGGGCTAGTTGCATGTGTCCCCTATTTTGTTTACCCTTAAATGCTGGCTGGTTGGTGTAACCCCAACTGTGATGTCCGTGGTTCGTAGATATTTATACAAGATGATAGTGGCGCATACCTTGTTTGCACGGTGCAAACGGGGTATGGAATATATATATAAATATATATTGATTTAAAAACTAAATTGGCTCAAGTTCCCACTTTTTCCTTCAGGATGTTTTTGGAAGACCACGTTTCCGTTGAAAGGCCCCATGGATGCGCAAGCAAGGTTTGCACGCGTTAATTTTACATTTAAGCTTGCCATGCATGAATGCTGCTATCATAACCAGATTGCAGTTCCACGCGTTGTACGCCCTCACCCTTTGTATAGCCCCGCCCTTTGTACAGCTGCCACCCTTTGTACAGCCCCGCCCTTTGTACAGCCCCACCCTTTGTACAGCCCCGCCCTTTGTACAACCTCTTACCTTGCACAGTTTCACCCCTTGTGCATTTTCAAATCTTTATGCCACCTCAAAACCCAAAACCCTAGATGCATAGCAAGCCCCCAGACAGGAGGAACAAGAAATCCTAACACTTCCTCAGGAAGTATCACAGGCATGTGCTCTTCGTCTTCCCATCCACCATCGCTGTCACCGTCGGGTGTCTTGGGCTTCCATGGTTTCTGCTCATGATACCAGTCCGACCAACCAGCATCGCTCTGCCATTCCCATGCTTCGTCCTGCTGACCTGATCCAGCTGCGGAGCCCGGCCGTGAAGAGCGACCACGTGATGGACTTCCGGAGGGATCTCGGTCTCGGTCACCAAACGGCATTGCACCCACTTGATCACCACCAGATGCCGCCGCTTCTCCATCCTGAGGTTCCCCATGAGGCTCACTTCCAGTGTTGCGGTGAGAGCTAGGAGATCCAACTTCCACCACATTGAAGCTGGAGAGGTCTGTCTGCACAGCTGTCGTCTTCGTCGATGGCATCGTCCTGGCAAGTGAACGCTGCACACGCTTGTATGTCTCCCGCAGTTGATTACTCCAGGACACCATGTCCATTCCTTGCTGCCTGCGTAGGCGGACAAAGAGGTCATCTAGGTGCTGGCCTACGTCTGGAATCGGTAGGCGACCCAGGCGATCACGCAGAAAACGAAGTAAATACTGTGCACCATGCGAAGAACTCAGTTGGGTGTTGTCCAAACTTGCTGTAGCATCCCATGCCTTTCCACGCAGTTTCAAAACCAGTTTCGGGCCTAGGGTGTACCGCTTGTGCTTGACCGTTTGATCATGGCAGAGACGAACTCTTCGGCTATAGTCTGTCCAGCCCTGCAACTCACCATCCCATCCTGGGATGATAGGCTCATCCCTGTCTCTGGAGGCCATGCTGCCAAATGCAGCTACAATGCAAAAACTCAAACGAATTCGCCAGCCAGTCCTCTGAGTGGTTCTTGATCTCGGGCTGGATGAAACACGCTTGCCACTCCAAAGCGTTTGCCCCAGTCTTGGGGCTCCGCTACCAATGTTGGTGTGCGGATGCAATCCCTTAGCGAAGCTCACAGAAAGGTTCCAGATTGCAATGATGGTCAGCCTCACGTAGCTGGTAGGGTTACCACAAACCCAAGGCACACACCCAGCAGCTGCCTTGCCGCTGAGAGCTATCACACGAGATAGCAATGTTTTCACCGAACCATGCGTCTCAGTTTGAGACATCGGCCAAAGGAATTCCTTAAAGGAGGCATTGGGCCATACATCACGGTGACTCATGCATGTTGTTATGCATGGCATGCATGTATTATGCATGTTTCCAAAATGATCATCCGTCAGAAGTAAGCCAGAGATGAAAGTGGAGGCAAACACGGTTCCAAGTAGCTGACACTTTGACACCACCCCCCTGGGCCGTGTGATGTCCTCACCGGTGATCGCAGGGCTCACAGCGCGCAGCGGGCTTTTTAGGCCATCGATGCGGCGACATCGGGAAGCACAGCTGACTTCTGCAGCTTGCCGGGCGCCAGCGGACCTGTGGTCTCGAGTTCTGTACGGGAGGACTGGACCGTTGCCGCGACGCAGCGTCCAGCATCGTTACGAAAACATCGCGAAAATGGTGGATTTTTGGGTTGAAAACGGCTGAAAATCAGCAAAACAGGGTGACTTTGGCATAGGAATATCAAATAGTAACATTGCCACGTTTATGCATCGCACGATCAGGATTGTTTGAGAGTTCCTTGGATTATGTATGCGATCGCAAATGTTTCTGGAATTTAGCGGTTGCTTTTACAGAAACAAGCTGGGGGGAGTCAAAAACAACCAATGTAATGTAATCATCGGCTGATGAAACAACTGAATAACAACCAAACAGTAGGGAAAATACGTATAAAACACCTTGCTTTCTGCCATTTACAAACACACACACTTGAAAGACCGAATGGGTCACATGCTACCAGTATCATAATCGATAAGACCCATCGGATGTGCCCTGATAGACACGAAAGCCAAATTGGCGATGAGAGGATGAAGGTGGTTGTGATCAGATGATGGGAATTCCCTGGTTCATGTAAAAATGCAGTGGCGGCTGACGGCTGAAAGCTGAAAACTGACAACGGCTGAAAGAAACACGGCATTGGAACAGCTTGTGATGATCACTTGATTGAAAGCGCAGGTACAGGAAACTGGCCAAGTTTCCCTTCCCACTCATGTCCACAGCTTCGTTGCGTGTGGTTAGGACATGAGTGCCACACGCCCCTGCGGTGAATGAGTTTCCCTCGAAACGGGTGGTGCTCTCACACAGAAAGCGACTAAGCGCGGGGTTCTTTTTTCTCCTGAAAAAACACTCGGTGTCGACCGTTGGGTTGTTCAGTTGGTGCGAAGATGTCGAACGGGTGGTGGCTCATCAGCGACGAACATCAACTCTATGTGAAACATCTCAGTGCCTGAGGGAGCTGTGAACACATGTCCGTGGCGCCAGACGTCTTCAATTTCCCACCCGACCATCGCTTCTTGGCCCAATTCCATCGTGGCCCATTGCATGCCCAAGTTCACACGGTCTTTGGGGTAAGTCCGAAGCATGTCTTCCAAGGTCCACCAATATGGTATGTGCTGTAGGGCTGGGGCCACTCCCCAGGCATTTGAATTGTACAGCAATCTCATATTGCGAGGGGAGTGCCAAATGTCCATCCTCTCCCACAATGCATGTGATACCAGTCTCTTCAATGTATCCATGCGAAGATTTCCGAGAGATCGGCGATGAAGACAGACACCTAGAGCAGTGTAATGCTC